>OU015493.1:122612692-122717692 GCA_907164885.2 Dolomedes plantarius | reverse complement strand
AATTATTTTTACATCGTTTCTCTACAATATGGCTTTGATATTTAGAACTTTAAAATCATAAGCTTCAAATTAAAAACTGAAAATTATAAATTTCATTCATCTATATAGGACTGAACTAGAAACAAATTTACTAGAAGGATGAACCTGGACCTCAGATAGTATTCGTTTAATATCTGGCGAAACATTTGAAAATACTATTCTCATATTATCGTTGTTTGGCTTTTATAGCTAATCCTTTTGAAAACCCAGTCTCGCATATGTAAGTTCACTGCTGGCCACCCAAATTGCAACACCAAGAAAGACAAGAGATATCACAACAAAATTTATTTTGTAGATAACATGTTGACCAAGTATCAAATGATTAAATTTATAGACTTCTGTGAAGTGTGGTTCCTGCCAAAATCAGTAGCCAGAGTAGCCGCCATTGTTGGAGATCACCGCTGCCACACGCCTCGGCATTGATTCAAAGAGACTTTGGATGAGTTCTTGGGGTACAGAAGACCAAGCAGCTTCCACACGTTGCCAAAGTTGATCTGCTGTGGCAGCTGGGGATGGAATCTGGGTCAATCGTAGAGCAACCACGGACCACATGTTTTCTATCGGCGAAAGATCCGGAGAGCGAGGCGGTCAGGGAAGCAATTCAATCTGGCGATTGACGAAGAACCGTTGGACAATGCGTGCCACGTGTGGTCGCGCATTATCCTGTTGAAATATGGCTGTGGGCAAGCCCTAAAGGTAAGGAAGGACAACTGGCTCCAACACCTCGGAGATGTGGCGCTGGCTGTTTAAAGTACCGGCAGTGCGTACTAGAGGTGTGCGAGAGTGATATCCAATACCGCCCCATACCATAATACCCGGTGCAGGACCAGTGTGGCGGTGCATAACGCAGCTGTTCAGCATCCTCTCTTCACGGTGTCTCCAGACTCGAATGCGACCATCGTGGTGTTGCAGACAGAAGCGTGACTCGTCAGTAAAGACAATTTCATTCCATTCTGCCGTCCACATCCTTCTGTCATCACACCATTAGCAACGGAGACGTCTGTGGTTCTGCGTCAAGGGTAGACAAAGCAATGGACGTCTTGCGGACAGACCACTCTGCTGTAAACGGCGTCGAATGGTACGCGCAGACACTGGATGATGCGTTACAGACTGCATGTGTTGTGCTATGGTTCGTGATGTGACTGAGCGATCCGTCACTGCCATGCGCACAATTTGCCCGTCATCACGTGAAGTGGTGCGCTGAGGTGGATGCAATCGAACACGCCGGTCCGTCGTACCCTCCTGCATCCAACGATCACATATCCGCATTACAGTTGTTTGGTTTCGTCCAACACGACTACCGATTTCCCTGAAAGATAATCCACAATCTCGGTAGGCCACTATCCTTCCTCTGTCGAACTCGGATACTTAAATCAAAAGATGATCGCTGTTTTCGACGAGGCATAATTGGTCATTTTTTTTTTGAAAAAACCACAAGAAAAACACAATTCCAGAACTAGAAATCGTCGAAATCTCCAAGACTTAAATAGCGCTTTGAAGTGGCGCCACAGGCGCGCGTGATGTGCGTCTGCGCTGAAATTCTAATCATTTGCATATCTCACCTCCGCTAATGCATGTTGTAAATTTCATGTTATTTGCATGTTTCCTTCAGGGTGTTGCATTTACAGTGGCCAGCAGTGTAAAAGCGAATGCCTTGTAAGACTGTTTGACACAAAATTTAACAATACAGAGGCTGTTCACACATTTTTTAGACGATGTATATTGTATTCACAAAACTAAATTACATAAAATTCTTGTGTTTTAAATGTTCTATTTGACATCCCTTATTCTGAACGATCTATCGACACTGCAATTTCCAGGATAATAATGCCTTTTGAAGTGTCAGAAGAGGTATTCTATCCCATTCCTCCTGAACAGCTTTCCAGAGTCCTGTAAGGGTTTTGGGACGACGTTTGGATAATGCAGATTTTAAAAGTCCGAAAGCACAAAAATCCATAGGTGATACATCGGGAGATTTAGTAGGGATATCAGTGAAGGGTATGGCCTTGATACCAGTTTTTTGTTCCATTTCTTTTAGGAAATTTACAGTGGATTTTGATGTGTGACTGCTAGCTTTGTCCTGGTGGAGTCTCACAGATTGATGGCACTGTGGGTAAAGCGATGGTATTTCATTCAGAAAAATTGGCGATAAAATATGTTCCTGATAGTATTTGGAGTTAATCTTGACATTTTTTCCTCTCTCTTTATTTTTAACTTGCCATTATAAGAAAAACCAGCAACAATCATGAATCCCTTAGAAAAACTTTCTTTCGATTCTTTGAACCATGTACTTAAATTTTTTTCTCCCCTTTTATGATAATAAATGGCCCTTTTTTTGTTGCAATCATTTAAATACAACCATGATTCATCTATTGTGACAATTGTTTTCCATTTTTCTTTGGATAAGTGTTTCTCATATAGAATTCCGCAGCGTGTCCTGCGTTCAGCGATATGATTTGGAAGAAGACGATGCACATTGCGTTTTTTTCGCTTTCTTAAGATTTAAATCAACGTTTATCATTTTGTTTACAGTGGACACCGAGCATTTTAATGATTTTGCAACTGTCCTTTGACTAGGGGGATTTTCTTTTAACATTAAACAACGTACCTTTGCAATAGTCGAAGATGTCCGTTTTTTCCTTGGATACTTGTTTGGAATTTTTGTCCCACTTGAGGCTCCAATTTGACGTTTTTTTCCTTTCTTGTTGACGATATTACCTATCGACGCTTTAGATATCACAAAACCATGACTCTCACATCGTTTTTGGATAACGGAGTACGCATATTTCTCTTCGGAAAGAGCATAAATGTAGCCTTCGAACCACTGCTTTGTTAAAAACACCATTTTGATTAAAAACAAAACTTTCAAGCCGTAGACGATAATTTTGACTTTTAAAAACATAGTACAATTGCAATTATTTCTTTTGCAGCAAACGAATTTTTATTACCGCTTACCAAAATCGTCTAAAAAATGTGCGAACAGCCTCTGTATCATATATTTTTAACGTATTAAAAAATGCGATTAAAAATATTAAAAACATGGAATTAGGGAAAGATAAGGCATGTTTTTTAATTAAATAATTCTGTATGATGTAAATTTACTTCAGACTACCCCCGACCAAAATATTTTTACCCCCCCCCCCCTCTGTGGGTCACAAGCCACAGTTTGTGCACCACTGACTGGTCAATGATATTATGTGTAACGTTCCTAGCACATAATGGAAGTTACTGGCAAGCAAGGTTAAATGAAGACAAGGAAATAATGTAACAGAACACAAACTTTATTGGCCGCCATTATAAACTCATCTACGTTCTGGATCTAGCTGTTGCCAATTACATAAATGTAATACTAGATGATGACATGACATTATGAAGAGCATGCATTGTTTCTGAACATTTGCAAAATACCATGCTTGGCAAAACTGCTATCTCAGAACTCCCTTATAATACCATTCGTAGCCGATGGCGATCTGTCACAGTAGA
The DNA here is from genome assembly GCA_907164885.2 of Dolomedes plantarius. NCBI lineage: Eukaryota > Metazoa > Arthropoda > Arachnida > Araneae > Dolomedidae > Dolomedes > Dolomedes plantarius. Next base: position 122,714,170 of record OU015493.1, on the reverse strand, counting down.
CAAACGCATCAATTATATATTATACTAGCCGAAAGTCTGTACTTCGCTACGGAGTACATTCAAATTAAATACAACGGTCAATGTATGCAATTAATGCCAATATCAATATATATATATATATATATATATATATATATCTATATATATATAATAAATACAACGATCAGTATACGCAACTGACGTAAGAAAACGAAAAAATATATTCATAAAAAAATCGTAGGGGATATTTTTATAGACAAAATAATGTAGAAGAAAATATTCAAATTAAATCTAATAGAACATACTAAAGAATATAGTACAGTTAATATAGTGCAGTTTAAGGAACATTTCTTTTACTGTATTTTAATACTTTTTTGGATAATGTCCAATCGTCTGCCGCATTAGAAAGAAAAAAATTTTTTTTGTGTATTTCATTGTTATGCACGTGACGATAATTTAATTGAAAGTAACACAAAAAAGAAAAGAAACCACGTGATCAGCATTTAATAAATTAAATTCTAAAAATTAATCTTTAAAAATTCACCAAAAATCAGAAAATGAAGGTAAAGATTCGAAAAAGATTTCATTTTAAAGAAAGTTTTATGATCTTTCTTGTGATATAAATTTTATAACCCTCAGATTATTATTTTAAATGTAAACTTTAAAGAATGTTACAAAAACAGCTTAAAAATTTAATTTTAAAAAATCTAAGAAGAATTTTTCAAAAATCTCTTTTAGTGCACCCCTACACTATAAAAAGAAAACGCCATGCAAAATTTCAGCCCTTTAGTTCCAACGGTTTGGTCTGTGCGTTATATGTCAGTTAGTCAGTCTGTTACGGAACTGTTTTTTATAGATTAGGAAAATATGAACTAAGTTGTGTAACTGGTAATACAACAGGAAAACTAACAGGTTTGACTCAAAGCTTTTGTGAATTCGTAAACATACCGGTAAACATAAAAAGGGATTAATTACAGTTATTAAAAATGGTTGTCAATTACAATACATTGATAAAATACTGCTTATAAATTAAGTTCTGTGCACGAACGCGTTTTCGATTAAAAAATATACATAAATTAGATTTTGAAGACCAAAAACAAACGTCTTGAATATGAGTCCCCCCCGCTTTCTTTGGAAATATTTTCTTCTATTGAAGAAATTCGAAGTCTCTTTTCTGCTTCTTCGTCAACTTCATTTCGATACCCATCCTATTTACAATTTTCCATTAAAAAAGTGTATAAAATGATGGTTCATTAATAGAAGTGAGTGCTAAAGAAAGAATACTTTCTCAAATACCATTCTGTTGCAGCCACAAAAATTTGTCTTACTCTGGCGTAGATTTAAGGGGAAAATTGTTTCTCCCATGGTGTTTTACGTAGCTTGTTCATGCGCAAGTTCGCGGACGAGCCTGGTAATATTCGTTCCACCCAATGAAGAAACAAAAAATATTGTTTATCAGAAAATTCTCTAAAAAGCAATTTCATTATTTTTTTCATTGTAATTATCCTAAAACGTACTCCGTAGCTAAGCACGGGTATTCAGCTAGTCTTTTAATAAATGAATAAAATCAGCAATGGAGTAAGTATTTATTTGACCTTTAATGTAGCAAGTTCCTGAAATATATTCTATATTAATTCAATATTGAAAATATTGAAAAAAACTAAAATTCTCAGGGTGCGCCAAGTTTCTAATCTCATTCCCAAGGGTGCCGCAAGCATAAAAAGGTTGGTAATCCCTGATTTAAACAATTTGTCTGCCATGAAAGAGGTTCAATGCTTGTTGTACGTAGTCATATAATTTTTAAACACAGTTTGGCATATTTATCAACTTTTCATCATTTTTCTCTAATTTTAAATACAATTTCAATTTTATTTAACTGCGTGAGTGTACTAATTGCCATACATTAGAAACTCGTCAAAGGGAACCAAGACAAAATTATTCTCCCGTAAACCGAATTCATAATTACGGCAATGTGTGCAATAGGTACCATATAAAGCAAAAAATATCGTTAAGTTTTAAAACAAACTTGTTGATAAAAATAATGAGGGCGATTAAAAGGGTCTTAATAGTTTTTGATTCCATCTCTAAAAATTACTATTTTCATCTGTTTTTGTTATTGCTCAACACTGACTGTAAATTTTTCATATAACGCTAAATGTGGTTTTTATTAAATAGTAGAGGCTACGAGCAGTGGTGTATCGAGAATAACTGGCGCCCGAGGCACGACACCTTTTTGGCGCCCCTATGGTCTTGAGGACCAAATGGTCCAATTGATTTGGGGACCATTTGGCACCTGTCCCGCCCCCCCCCCTCGCTACCCCACTGGCTACGAGGACAATTGGTACACCAACTACAATGAAATGAAGGGAAATAATGTTGCTCATTATAAAATTACAACTAACAGTGGCATTTAAAACGTGTGACAGCAATGGATATCCATTTGAAACTTAGGCGAAGCGAATGAACACGAACGATTAAAACGTTGTTACACGCGCACGCAATTAAAAAAACCTGACTACTTTTTAGTTCGCATAATTACAAGCATCCTAAGAGTTTTCTTATAAATAAATAAATAATATTATTGATATTAAATATTTAAATGAACTCATACTTCAATATTTAAAGTTCAAGTTTCATTAAATCAATCCGATTTTACCCATAAATACGATTACAGAAGTTTTCGTGAGCTGGTATTTTCTGTTTCCTGAAACCCATTCGTTTGAAAACATGTTGAGTATATGTTGTTCGAATATATAATATATTCAGATCGGACTCAGATAAAAAAAATCCCCCCCCCCCCCCCCCAATGTGGAAAGCTCTTGATGACATTCACCCATCAACTCCACGAAATCTTGATGGCTACTTTGAAGAAAACTAAACATCTACATTTTATAACTTTGATTTTGAGGGGGGGGGGAAAGGGGGGTGAGAGATTTACCTAACAATTTTAAATGTTTACTAAGGGATATTTTACGTCCCAGTACTGAAGACAAAATCTAGATCGAAATAAAACTATGATAGCATTTAATTTTACGAATAGAACCGTTCGTGGAATTCAAATCCTGATTAAAGAGAAATTTTAAAGGGACAAATTTAAGTGAATACTGTTGCAGTTCTCCGAATATTTTTGGGGTTAATTTTGAATCTCTCTCATCGTATCCATCTGTGATCCTATCTCAACCCTCTCTCTCACTTTCGTTGTTGTACCTCTTCTATAAAATATACAGTAAAAAAATATGTATATTGTAATGTGCTTGATATGACAACTTACGCGTGAAACTCGTCGTCATATAAATTATATACAGTGGCTCCCAAAAGTGTTCGTACACTTATGATTTCCAATGAAATAGGTGTCTATCCATTAATTAAAATGAATATTTCAGAATGGGTATTTAATAATAAGATCTATAATCTATTCTTAATAAAACTGCATGAAATATTTTGAAAACATAGTAAAACTTTATTTTTAAGAAACTAGTAATTAAAAAAGTAATAAAAACTTGATCTCACAAAAGTCATCGTACACTGGAAATATTTTTGGATAAATTCATAATTAAAATTATCGTCTGGCGCTATATTTTTATTTTTTGATTGTGGTGGCATATAAAATATAGTTTGGCCTCATTTTTTGCTTGCCTACTCTGTAATATTCTATTTATTATTTAAAAATGGCTCGTAGTCGTAAAGAAACAGCAAACAGCATTCGAAAATTGATTATTTTTCATCATAGTAGTGGTAAATCAGTTCGGAATATTGCTAAATTACTTAATTCATCCCATTCTACTGTGCAGTATGTGATAAAACGCTTTAAAGAAGAAAATCGGATCGAAAACAAGGTAAGAAAAGGTCGTCCGGCAAAGTTAACAAAACGTGATCAGAGATTTATAATTAGAAAATTTGTGAAAAGTCCACACTTCAGTGCTGTAAAAGTTTCTGCAGAATTTAATGAAACATTTTCTACTTCAATTTCACCTGAAACTGTTCGACGCGTTCTCAGAGCAGCTAGATTACATGGGCGTTCTGCCCGTAGAAAATGTTTTGTGAGTGAGAAAAACAGAAAGCTTAGGCTTTCCTTCACACTATCAATGATAAACAAGCCCCAAACGTATTGGAATAATGTCTTATTTGCCGATGAAAGCAAGTTTAACCTTTTTGGTTCCGATGGGAATATGGAGAAGAAAAAATGAGGAACTTAATTCTAAGAACTTAGTAGGAACAGTTAAGCATGTGGGTGGAGGTGTCCTTGTGTGGGGGTGCATGTCAGCATCAGGACTAGGTAATTGGTAATTTATTGATGGCATAATGAATCATGCTGTTTATATAAGTTTATATAAATATTTTTTAAGAGGCAATTTAAAATTATCAGCCCAAAATTTGGGTACTGGAAACAACTTTGTTTTTTATCAAGATCCTAAGCACACGGCTCTCGACGTTCGCCTCTGGTGCCTGTATAATTGTCCACAAGTTTTGAAAACACCACCTCAATCGCCATATTTAAACCCAATAGAACATACTATTTGGAGAGAACTGGAGGTTCGAATATGAAAACACGATATTCATACGAAAAGCGAACTAAAAACAATTATGATGGAAGAATGGATGAACATTGATGCAAAAATTGCAAACGAACTAGCGCAATCTATTCTCAGACGTTTAAAAGCTGTTGTGGATGCTAAAGGATATCCTACTAAATATTAATTTAACGAAAAATTAGAATATTTACTAATAAGTAGAGATTTTTTACAAGTGTACGATGACTTTTGTGAGATAAAGTTTTTGTTACTTTTTGATTATTGGTTTCTTAAAAATAAAGTTTTACTATGTTTTTAAAATATTTCATGTAGTTTTGTTAAGAATAGATTATAGATCTTATTATTAAATACCCATTCTGAAATATTCATTTTAATTAATGGATAGACCCCTATTTCATTAAAAATCGTAAGTGTACGAACACTTTTGGGAGCCACTGTGTATATATATATATATATATATATATTATACATACATACATATATATATATATATATATATATATATATATATATATATATGTATATATATATATATATATATATATATATATATATATATATATATATATATATATATATATATATATATATATATATATATATATATATATATATATATATATATTCTTGGGTCCGTATTCTTGGGATACATGCTATCCCACCCGTAAAGAAAAGGTTAATTTGAAACACTAAATTTAAGACGACCCATATAAAACTGCAATAAAGGCCACTATAAAAAGACGAGTATTTTAACGAGATTATCATACGTCATATACTGGCACTTCGAATTTTCCTTTAAGTAAACTTGCAGGGGTGTTCTTTAGTAAGTTAAGAAAATACTGGGGTAATTTGTCCCATCTACTGAAACAGGTGATTGCGGTTGCTAAACAAGAGTTTCTGTGAATGTATGAATTTAAAGATGTATATGGAAAATAAATTACTTTCTTAGAACATAATTAAGGTATTTTTCTGTTACGTATTTTTATTTTGAGTTCTTGTTTTAATTATAATAATATACCTGAAGCTCTAGTTCTAGTTAATCTAGTTTCTAGGTTTTCTAGAAACGCAAAATTCCAGGTAGTGGAGTTAATCGTAGTCGCTGCTATGTAGCCTTTTGAAATGTTCTGATAAAATCGCGCAATTGCTCTGGAATTTACTTTGAGAAAAGCTGCATTTTATATTTTCCTGTTCCATGAGAAGTTATCCTTACCAAGGTCCAATTCAATAAGTCTAAATGTTTTTCCTCCCCAGGCAAAAATACATCTGCTGCGGCTGGAGAGAAGAAATATAGCGGTCGAACATCGCCGAGTCTCAGCAGTGGTATACTTAAAATAATTTCAGAAACAAAAGGGCTTCTGTCTCCCGACGAGCTGCGCAACTTCCTGAGGCAGGCACGGAACAAAAAGGTGACAGAGTTCGCCTGCCATTTCACAGAGGACATCCCTCCTCTGGTAAAGCAGTTGCAAGAGGTCGAGGATAGCTACTACAAAAGGGGAGGGACAGATGACAGGATGGATCGAGATATACAATTTATACACAGATTGCGAACGACGCTGCAGAATGAAAGAAACAAAGAGTATGCCGGCGAAGAATTTAGAAAAGAGATTCTATCAATGGAAGAACGGTTTGAAGCAATATCGGACGGAGACACGGAGGAAGATTCTGAAGATTCAGCCAAAGACAATTCTTCATCCTTATCCCCTCACAGGTAAATAATCTAGGAGAAATAAATCTCAAACAAAGTGAAGGTTTGATTTATGGACCTTTTCAATGCAAAAACAAAATCTTTTTTACTTCAATCTCCTGCAAGGAAGATGTATTTTAGGCCATTCTCACTGAAAATTATTTGACTTAATCAAATTTGTAACTTTCAACTGAAATTTTTTTGTTCACTAAGTAAGATATGACATTTAAATATACACCCCAACATTGTGATAAATATACTGTGCTCAAATGGTCCAGTGTTTTTAACTTTTACGGAAAATTGGAATACATATTTGATTAATTTTTGTGATGTCATTAGTTTTGTTATTTCTGAGGAGTAAAAATCTGTGATTCGCCGCCTTGTAATATTGACACTGGAAGTGAAAGAAAAAAAAAGAAAAAATAATAATAAGAAGAAACAAATAAATACTGTTTGTAAGCGAAGCATATTTATTAAATAACTTAATTTTACTGTTGTTATAACTTATTTCTTATTTTTTGTTAATTTACACGCGATTAGCTGAAAATTAAGATTTAATTTTATGTACAAATCAGTATGAATAAACAATCTTATTTGGATACATACATTTCTATTTTATGAACTTAAATATTTCCTTTTATAAACTTTAATGTTGCGGTTAGATATTTTCTCTTTAGTGATTTGTATAAGGTTTAGATCATTTTTTAACTTACATAGTTTAAATGAACATTGCATGTCCATTTCATTTTACTTATTTCTGCAGAATCCCACAGAAGTTCCAAGATTTTCCCAATCGTAATTTTCACAAACAAAAGGTCAAAATCAACATTTTTTTGTGTGTTTTAGTTGTCACGAAAGCTGTTTAAAAAGGCATGTTTGTCCTCTGATTATAAAAAAATATTCTAACTCATTAAAATTCGAATCCTTCTACTGTAGTGTTCATTGAACATAAAATTAATGTAATTTGCATATGTTGGGAATAGTCACTATATGTGCATGACCATCATTTTATACATTTTTACGATTTCAAGTCAGATCTTAATTTGGTCAAGGTTTAAAAAAAAACCTTACATTTTAATTCCCATAGTGCTTCATTATAAAATAACAATGAAAATGCACATATATCTCTAAATTTTGAGTTCAACAGACCACTTTTTTTCCCACGTAAACTGTATAATAGTTTTAAGTTAAATCCGTAAATGTTTGAGATATGGATGATCTAGTTTGTTTTTAAATCTCAATAACTCTTATAAAAGTTCACATCGAGCTATAATAGTATGTTTATCAGGCATCGTGAAGCCGCTCGAATTCGCTTTTGTTTCATTTCCATTAGTTTAAGCTCTATAAGTACAAAATAGGATATATATAATTATATGACGACGAGTTTCATGCGTAAGTTATCATATCAAGGACATTACAGTATACATGATAATTTTTTACTATACATTTTATAGAAGAGGGACAACAACGAAAGTGAGAGAGAGGGTTGAGATAGGATCACAGAGGCATACGATGAGAGAGATTCAAAATTAACCCAAAAAATATTCGGAGAAGAATTGCAATAGTATTCACTTAAATTTATCCATTTAAAATTTCTCTTTAATCAGGATTTAGATTCCACTGTTCCGTTTTCCTGGGTTCGATAGGATTGAATAAAAAAATCTCTTCAGAAAATGCACACGTAATAAAATTTATTATTCTTTAAATTCTTCGGGCGCATACACAAATTCAAACAGAAAACACGCAACAACTGTCTTCTATACAGCAGAAAACTCTAAAAATGCAAGTCAGGATAACAGAATCTTCAATACAATACACGCCTAACGCACTCTCAATACATTCACTTCTCAGCAAAAAAGAACACTGATTTCCGAGGCAGAGTTGAGTTTTATGAGGAGTTCCTTGACCAGATGGTTTTATCTCCTGTCGCAAGATGATTTGTAATCAATGTAAATGTGCTCAGTAGTTAAAATAATTAAGATAGTTAAAGTTTAAAGTTACAAGTTACTTAAAAATTTTTTAAAAATTAGTTTAGGACCTTCAAGAGATTGAAGGGTAATAAATAGTTAAACATTAATATATATTATGATTAAGTAAATTAGTTTAAAGAGTAATATTAAATAATTAGAAGATAATTATTTGTAAAAAATTAACAAGTTAAGGAAAAGGTGGCCCTCAGCTAACAAGATGTTAAGTTTGAGAAAAAAGAAAAAAAAGGCCCTGTTCAGGATCATACAATTCGTAACGAGATGATTGCAGATTTCCGCGGGGGAAAAGTAAAAGTTCCAATCGATGTCAGGTGTATTTATAGACTTCCAAAGCACCCTCTATCGGTCAACCAACTACACCCATGTCCATAAATTAAGAATAATGCCAGCTCCGGCAAATAAAGGTTCAGAAACAAAACAAACTTGACTTATTAATGAAGCCCATTTATTAAAAAAAGATAAAGAACAAAAAAGATGGTATATGTATGATACCATTCGTAAAAACTGCGATTTTTGCTCCCTGGAGCAATCGTAAAAAATAGCTCCTTTACAAAAACTTAATATTACATGGTTGGTATGATGGTTAATACATTGTATATCTCCCATGCGATGAAATACAGTCCGTACAACGCCTAGGCATGCTGAGTATCAAATTTTCGAGCTGATCTTGGGGAAGATTAATTCACTCAGGAAGCAATGCTCTCCCAAGTTCCGGTACACATCTAGGAGGTGGTTGACGAGCTGCAATTCGTCGGCCAAGCATATCCTACACATGCTCTATCGGATTCAAGTCAGGTGAGAATGCTAGCCATTTCATACGGGTGATATCCTCAGATTGAAGGCATTCGTTTACGATGTTTGCTTGGTGAGAATGGGCGTTGTCATCCATATACACAAATTCTGCGCCCATGGCACCCCTAAAAAAACGTACATGTTGTTCCAGAATAATGTCCCGATAAATGTGGCCGTTCATGGTTCCGATTTGAACATGCAGATCTGTTCTGGAGCCCAGTATAATTCCTCCCCGAACTAGCAATCCAGCACCTCCGTAACGGTGTCGTTCAATGATGTTGTCTTGGTGGTAACGGGTACCTGGCGTTCTCCATATGAAAGTCCGACGTGAATCAGACTGCAAGCTAAACCTGGACTCGTCGGAAAACATCACACAAGCCCACTTTGACGATGTCCACATTGCATGTTCTCTACTCCAGGCTAATCGCTGCCGACAGTGAGTTGCCGTGAGCGGAACACATCTGACAGGCCTGCGAGCATGTAGACCAATATTTCCCAAACGTCTGTACACGGTTTGCCTTGAAACTGTGGTACCCGTGGCTGCAGATAGTTGACGAGACAGGTCGGATGCTGTGCTCCGTCTGCTTCTTTTGGCAGTTACTGCCAAATACCGGTCTTCATTCGGCGTTGAAACTCGGGGGCGACCTGTACTGTAACGTCTACTGATATTTCCATGATCTTGGAATCGATGCCAAAGACTAGAGATAGCACTTTGGGCAATTCCAAGTTCCTCGGATACTTCCATCTGAGTACGCCCACATCCCAGGCGGCCAATAATTCTACCACGTAAAAAATCCTCCACATGCGTCCTCTGTGTCGTAACTATCCGACTATGGCACTGAGCGGCTTACAGAACGCTTGTGAACAATTTTACTTCTTTGCCACCATTCCTTATATACACCTCTATTACACTCTCGTCATTGTGACGTACTATTGGCGTCATCTGGTGGCTTCCTGTAATTTGCATATTATTCATGGAGATGTGTGTGATAATTCTACGGGTGAAATTTTGACTTTAGAGTTCGATTTCCGTGTGATTCTGAATTATCCTTAATTTATGGACATGAGTGTAGATATCACTAAAAGATTCCAGAAAGGTCTAGAAGGCTTGCTACCATTTGGCGCCATATCGCCAAATTTGGCAACCAAAATAAGTCACCAAATCCGTCGCCAATTTGGCGATAACTCTCCTATTTGTCAAGATTACCATAGACTCGTAAAATTCGTAACACCACGAACGGTTCTATACGTAAAATTAAATGCTATCATAGTTCTATTTCGATCTAGAAAACTGCAGAGCCTGGTCTTAAAAACGGATTGAGCCTCTGAAGCAGTTAGGACATCAAACATTGGCGAATTCTCTAAACAGCCCTCATTTGCTAGTAGGTATGCCTGATCAGTGGCGTAGCGAGGGGGGGGGGCAAGACGGTCTATTATGCCCCGGGTGCCACTCGCAGAGGGGAACCAAATGGTCCCCAAGACCATTGGACCATTTGGCCCCCAAGACCATGGTGGGGGCCAAAATTGTATCGTGCCCCGGGCGCCAGTTATGCTCGCTACGCCACTGGGCCTGATCGTTGGCGAACAAACCCACTTGTGACGGGATCACTGAAAAGTTATTGATTTAGAGTCCGCTGCGCGAGAAAGGAGAAATAGAATGTTGGAACTTGTTTTATCACTGATAAGCGGCCAGCTCATTAGATGTTGAATGATATATATATATATATATATATATATATATTGTAATGAGTCTTTAAATTTTTATTACCGTAAAATCTTGACTGTAATACGCCCGCGTGTATAATACGCATGCTTGATTTTGCGCGAAATTTTCGGAAAAAATTAAAATTCGACTATAATACGCACCCATAACTTTTCGACATTTTATTTAAAAATTGCACAAATGTTTATTAACATAAATAAAATTTGAAAATAAAAATAAACGAAAATGTCACATTCGGTAGGAAAAAAAAACTTAAATTTTTAGTTCAAAACAAACAATATTGTGAAATTATCAGTCTTAATCACTTTCATTATAGAATACAACTCATCTATTGTTTGTCGTTTATTCAATGTCTAAATCTACTTTTTTTTTTTTTTTTTTTTTTTTACGCGAGTATAATACGCACCCTTATTTTTGCGAACTAAAATGTGAAAAAAAAATTCGTATTATACTCAAGATTTTAAGGTACTTTCTTTTATAGAAAAATTCCGTAGAAGTGATTGGACACGATTTTTTTTTATCTCGTAGAGTTATTTTATTTTGCATTGAATTAATTAGCTGTTTTAAAGAAAATTTAAGTGCCATTAGCTAAGCACATATCTCTCAATCCTTTCAACAACGTCATATCTCAAAAAATGATTTTTCAGGAGAGTGATTTGAAAGTTTAATAGTAGAATAGAATGTATTAAAAATAAATATTAATTCTGCTCTTTCGCGGCTAAATATTGAGCGGTGAGATATGGCAATCTTGCAGGGATATAGTACTCTTTCATGGCATTTTGAAAACAGGCGTAATTAAAAATCGCCGATTTTTGAGATATGATGTTGTTGAAAGGAGTGAGCGATATGTGTTCCACTCCTAATAAAATGTTAAGAATTGTTTTACTGGTGCAATTCACGTTTAATTCATAGGTGGTCATATTTCTAGGTTCTCGGCCGTTAATACAATGAAATGAATGGACTTATTTCTATTGCAGTTTTTTATTTGTCAAGGGAAACACTGATGTCGAAAAGAACATTATTTCACTTCATCTCATTGTAGTTGGTGTATCAATTATTCCCGTGCCTCTACTATTTCTCGCAAAATACAAGCGATGTGGTGGGATAAAGAAACATTACCCTCGTACATGAATGTACAACTTCTAAGTACATGGAAGAATGTGAAACAGTACTATGTTAAAATTCTCAAAATCACAAGCTTACGTAAAAAAGAATCAACGGATTACAAAGAAACTAATTGCTTTCTATAGGACTACATTTTACTTTTAAGAGTAAAGACTTAAGATATTTTCGAATGATAAAATCTCTATTGTTGTTTTAAATAGCCTTTTAAAAAAATAAATAAGTCTATTGCACCGAGTACTTTAAAATGAACAAAATATCGCGCAAAAACTAAAATTTCCTCTAAAGCACTTACAAGGAAGATTCAAATTAGCACTTCGAAATAATTATAACGTAAATACTACTTGAAACAAAATGTTTCAAAATATTCTTTCAGTATTTTCTGCTACTTTCTCACTTATGCGCACAAGAGTATATTCCACACAGCTCGTGCAATACAGACGCTACTGTGATATTATGTCGATCATCCGCTTAGTTGTAACTAGGGGTACATAATTTTCGTATTTACGAAATAGATGCGAATAAATCCGAAATTTACCGATATGAACAAATAAATGAAAAATTATTTTTTGCTACTTTTCGGCGAAAACTCGGTGATAAATGACTTTTTTTTAGCGAAATTAGGTAATAATAGTGATAATTTATTAACATAATTGCTTAACTAAGACCATCCACGGTTTTAACTGAGAGATCTCTCTCTCCTTCAGATTTGTTCCGAATTTCACCCGGACAGTTTGTCTGTACCGGAGTTGAAACTAAAAATCTAACCATAAGTAGATTTAAGATTAAACCGTCAATAAATTTAAGAACGTCTTTTGAGCGCCAAAGTCAAGGGTATTTTGTGTAAAAACTGAAAGCATTTTGACTAATGAGAATGGTGAAATCGATCAGGAGCTCAATATTATGCTGAAGACAGCAGCAGCAGAGAACAGTTTAAACAAATTGACTCTACACAGGACGACACCTAACGCAACAAACGAAGTCTTTCAGCACACTGGCAGATTGTTTTGTCCATCTGTAGCCGCGACCACGCCCAAATCATCTTTGAAAAAAAATTTATTACTGGAAAGCTTCTCTAAACTACCTTTTTTAAAAGAAATCCACGGGATGAGCTCACCCATAAATACAACCATTTTCATAGACAGCTACTTACAGTAATCAACTAAGAGATTCCTGCTGATGTTATACAGATTTTAATTGCAACCAAATGCTACTAACTTAACTTTGCAAAGGCAGCTAAACAAAGCCTCTATAGTCCCGTCAACAGTGTAGATGCTGAGAGATATTTCAGTATGTACAACATAGTATTTAATGACAGAAGGCAAAGACTTGGGGAAGATACTGTGGAGACTACTACAATGTTAGCTTTTAATTAAGAATTTTGATACTTACCTACCCAAGTAATTAAAATTGTGATTTTTTTAATAAATGCGAAATTTTGAATTTATATTTTTGTTTTTGCGAATAAATGCGAAATTTTATATATTGCAATTTTTTTTTGCGAAATTTCGTTATTTTTTATGCGAAATTTACGTAACCCTAAGTTGTAACCAATGATAATAATTACAAGATAAAAAGAACTTTTTATATACCATGTTTTTAAATTTTCTGATGAATCATATAAACTGGACAATTCTATGTATTAATAAATACTTTTTAAAATTTTTTGATGAATTATCCCATCAACTTGAAAGAAAATGAAGTTAATTGGAAGTTAACTTGTGTTTAACTTTTCGGTCCTGTCCCGGCCGATAGATGGCTGCACCAGTCTACAAAACAAAATTAACTGAAAAATAATTCAATCCTGCTTAAAGATGGCTAAAAGTGTTAAAATAATGCATGTCATCGTGTTCTGAGCTATTCTAAAAGTTTCAAATGTCTAGCTAGTCGGGAAGTTAGTTAAAAATCGATTTGTACCGGACACACACACACAAACAAGAAAACGAGTTAATAAAAACATGGTAATAAAAATATCACATACACATACAAGCGCGAGTGGGGGGGGGGGGGGTAAAATGTTTAGTTCAGTTCACTATAATCCCTTATTATACAGTCTTTCTAAACCTTTTTTTTTCTTATTCCAACGCGGCAGGAAATTAGTACCGAGGACATTCGACCATCCACAACGCTATTATTTTGTTTGCACTTTATTATCTCAGCAAAATATAGTTGCTTTATTATACTTTATTATCTCAGCAACATAGATGAACGAACACTTTTCCTTGGGAGGAGTCAGCGCAGGAACATCGATGCCTTAGGGCCTGTTCACATACAATACGTAGGCATCAGCGGAACTCGCATTGAAATATATTTAACCAATTACAAACCGCCAAACGATTAGCCAAGAAATTGTGAAGGTCTGTGATTGGTTTAAAATGTGTCAATACGAGTAACGCTGATGCTGACGGATTCTGTGTGAACAGGCCCTTAGCCGGCTTTCGAACGCGTCCTCGCTTTGTTAAAACTCGCGTCGCTAAGCGCTATCTATACCTTGTGGACGGTGCAGATTAAATATTTCTGTAAATTCTAATGTAGATGTATTCTACGATTTAAGGAAAATTGAGAATTCCCCTTTCAGTAATTAAACGCTTTTGGATAGTATTCTTTCCCCATTTCCCACTTACAGAATTGGGAAAGCAAAAATATACAGCTCCAGCGGAGTGGCGGGTCACCGCACAGGCGCAAGAAGCGTGCGCTTGGGGCCTCCGAAAGTAAGCAGCTTTAAAAAGAGATACATTCTGCGAATCTCAGACACAGATACCATCTTAATCTACACAATTTGCCGTTCGTCGAGCGACAAATTCTACGATTTTATTACCTATTAACTGATTAATAAAATTTTCCTTTCACGACCGTGAGAAGATACCTTAAGTAAAAAATATTTATTAATTGTATATAAAACAAGGGGGGCTTCAAAACTAGGTTGCGCTCGGGGAACTCTAGTACAATATTTATTACCTATTAACTGATTTATAAAATTTTCCTTTCACGACCGTGAGAAGATACCTTAAGTAAAAAATATTTATTAATTGTATATAAAACAAGGGGGGCCTCAAAACTAGGTTGCACTCGGGGAACTCCAAATGCTTCATCCGCCACTGTTCCAACGTACATGTAGCCATGAACCTAAGTTCCGCACTTGCTATGTATTCCTCAGCAAGGTATAACCGATGGAGTACGCAGAAGGGAGAGGAATTGCTATTGGGAATTTCTGTAAATTTTTAGTGGTGACTGACAATGTGCAGTCTGCAGTCAGCATTTGCATATTGTCATCATCATGTGCTGACGGTTCTCATTGACTTATGAGAAATTTACGATTTCATAGAATTATTTCTTTCTTGCCCGGGAACCAATTACACGTAATAAATATAAAGAATCTGAAGTTGCTTTCGGCTAATACCAAACTCTTAATAATTAGCTTAATTTTAATGGTTTTTTTCAAAATTTCCAATGCAGCAGCCAAAGGGAAACTCAATTCTTTCGCCAAGATATTACATAAGACAAGCAAGAATTCAAACAAGTACTAAAAACTGAACTATAAAAGAAAAGGGGAGAATTAAAATGTTAAACAAAATAAGAGTTCCCTTGCCTCCCAGTATCGGGAGTAAATAGAACTCTTTTTCAAGGCTGGCAAAGAGGGATATGGTCGGCAGTCATCACAGCGTCACTGCAACAGAGGGGGCAAGTAGGATTGTTGACAATCCCAAGTCGATGCAGGCGGGCATAAAGGCAGTCATGCCTGGTCGTCATTCGGAAAGCAGCAACTGCATGATACCTGGGGTAATCCAGGAGCCTGAATTAATTTTAATGTTCTAAATAGAATAACAGTCATGTGATTTTTTAAAAACCCGCACTTCACACTCATACAACAGTATTTTACCTGCACATATGGCAAGAATCAAATTTCTAGTCAATAAAATGTTTTATTACTCTTTTGTGAAACTGTGTGTGTTTAGCATTAAATACCAACAATATTATAGCAAAATCACATTTATTTTTAATAAAATAACTACATTATATTATATTAAACATCTATCTACAGATCAATTGAGTATTTCAACTACATAATCAGACTTAAACATGTAACAGACTTAAATTATTTCACAAAGTAAAAACAAATGAACACAAAGAATTTATGGAAGGAAAAAAAAAACTGTTCTGGATGGGATACTGGAACTATCACAAACAAATGGGTATGAAAAAAAGCATTTAGTCTGACTTATTTCATCAAAATAAGTTAAAATAAACATATGTAAACTCTTATGTTATTTTTTTAAATATTTCATAATGTCAAAACTGTGCCCCTTCACATATGAATTTTAGAGCATTAATTGCATCCTATCAACCCATATACCATTAAATTTAAAAGCATGAAACAAATGGAAATAACCATTTCTGCTATGATGGAAATTACACTTTGGTGGTGATAGTGAAATAATCTCTGAATTACATGACATAAATGATTGAAATTGAATTTAACAGACAGACAATGTAGATCAGCAGTTCCGAAACTCCAAAAGTCTAAAGATCCTTTTACTGAAAGAAACTCCTTAACAAACCTCCTACTTTCAGCTGTTAGATTTTGTTTGTTAGCAAGCAAATTTTTATCTTGATCAAACATTTTATCATTAAAAGATTGTTGCATTGATTAATTATCTTTACACAGCAATTTAAAAGTACGATTTGTTATCAATTACATAGACATAGATTATATAAATATATATAATACCGAAATTTTTTTTATATTCCCTATCATATTTCATATACTACTCCTGACTTACAAATTACACTTTTTAATTAATTTAATTTTTTAACTCTGTCTATCCATAAGAATTCTATCTGTAGAATTAGTGTACGATTCCTCACAAGGGAATGGGATGTGTGGTCTTCCGACTTTCAGGTGATACCATACTGGTAGAATGAAGAAAAATAAACTCATAAATTGACATTTGTCATTAAATTTTATTAAGTAGAGAACATGCAGCTGATCATACGTGTGTTGTTTGAGGCAAGCCATAATTGAAAACAGCAAACAGACTGAAAGAGAACGAATAAAGAAATTTTTTTTAGTGAACTCTGCTTATTTGATGGCTAATATGACTACAATGTATTTCTGGATACAGTTGTGGAGCACCACACCCACATATATATGTTTGCTTGTGCATGTGTGTGTAAAAATCTCTTCTTCTATAATTGAGGGATGGGTGATGATATTCCTTTGCAATTTTATCAAGCAATGTCTGATTTGACATTTGACACACTAATTTTCAAGCAATGTTCCATATTTAATCAATTTTATTGTTCATTTTTCTTAAGAGCCTTATGAAATAGGAAAGTACACAATGTAGGGTATTTTCTGATAACTCTGCATAAATATTCCAGGGAGCCAAAATTAAGGGAGACTGTTTTGTTTGAAAATGATTATTACAGACCCATCTTCTAGTAGCTCTTTAAATATATACCCTTGGAAATCATGAAATATTTCTTTTTGTTAAAAATTTTTTTGAATTAAATGTTACATACTGATCCATGCATCTTGGTTTCAGAACCGCTGATTTAACTTAAATGAAAATAAATAAGTTTGCTAAAATGTTCTTCAGAAGCTATCTAACTGAACAGTTAATAAATAAAGATGTTGAAGGATTTGTACTTAAACATAACCTGAACAGCATGTTAGGTCAACATACACATAAAGAAAAAAAGATAATTGAACAAGAATTCTCAATTATGATCAACAATGCAATTAACTTTTATAACTCTATATTATTAATTCACATAAAATATAACATATATTTTGATTTCAGTGTCAACAAGGTACACTTAATATACAGTGAGTTTCAAAACTGTCCTTTTCAAAAATTTAAAAAAGATTAGTTAGCACTGGATACTGATTAGGATGACACTCCTGCATGTAGGTGTGGCTGAATTATGTAGCAAAACTCTCTATTTCCTTAAGAAATTTTAATCAAAATATGTGGTTATCAGCTAAAGTTTTTGAAATTTATGAAAAAATCCCTTATAATACATAATAACAGTTTTGGAACTCAATGCGTCATACATTTACATATATATATAATATTAAAATTCTGTCTCTGTTCCCAATACAGCACAAAACCTTCTGACTAATCTGGATTAAATTTTTGTGTAACTACATTCTGACTGTACAGAAATTATTCTCTATTATATCTAGTCTCACATGTAACTTCATTTCACAGCATTATTTTCTAATCATGTAAGTTCAATTTTTTGCTATTAGTCATCAGATGGGCTGCTCACTGAGGTTCAACAACATGGTGTTTGACACAATGTGGCTTAGGTTATATATATATATATATATATATATATATATATATATATATATATATTCATGTGGAGTTATTGCAGATGTTGATATGTCCGAAAAATTCAATTTTATGTTTTAAGTTGATATGACACACTAAAAGTTGGCTAATTAATGTGGCTAAAGCTGGTAGTGGAATTATGAAAAAATACTAAGTTATTCGTAATTTGGCAAAAGTTAATGGTTTCATCTTTTCTCAACCCACACCAAAATTTTAGTTCCTAATTGAAAAAAATATTTTCACTGAAGACCACCCATATGCTTGAGGTTGAATATGAGTATTAACTAAAGAATATTTGGATTGAAAAACTAAATTGAGCGATTTTATATTTCACAACAAAAGTTTCTATTTTAACTTGCCAAAAACATGAAAAAAATGACATATCAACATCTGCCATGCCACAGATATATAATATATATATATATATATATATATATATATCGAGAGAAAAAGAAAAATATTGTGTGTCACAAATCATTAGGATAAGAAAAAAATTATCCCTACTCTGATAACATGTTATGTACTTTGTATAACTAATAAAAATTTGTTACACAAAGATCCATTTGTAAATTATAAATCAATCTGAATTAATTGATATGCTATTCTGTTGTACATCTAAGGTCTTCTAATTTTTCCTCTGAAAAAACACATACACTAGGAATCTGAAACTACACTTACATCTCAACATAGTATCAGAGAACCACAAACATTGTTCACAACATCAAAGCCATGATGACTGAATGGCCACTTCTTTAGGGGAATGTTGAGACCACTGAAAAATCACTCGGCTGATCAGCTGGTTCAATCGGCTGATGCATGGTCGCAACTACTTTGGTTCATTATTGTTTAAAATGTTCCCACTGACAAGTGACACCCCGAGCATTCTATGAACTGGTTGATGCAGCCATTTACTCTTTAAAGTCATAAACAATGTCAACATCTTTTTAAAAATATCCTAAAGTAGCCCCCCATCCTTAAGAAAAGAAATACGAGACCATAGAACTTGAATGCACCTCATATTTTCACATTTCCAGAAATGATGAATAGAATCAAGGACAACGGTGGGTAGCTCAAACTAGTATATAATATACTCTGCTGACTATAGATATTTTCAGACTATCAATGACCATTTTTATCAAGATTTTTTATATGGGTTAATCATTGGAACATCTCTCCAGGATGTAAAGCTCAAATGAAAATTCTATAAGATTTCAAAACACAGGATAACATGAATCACTGTTTACTACAGCAAATAATACAAGTACTAAGGTAAGTTGGGATAATTGGGCCATAGATTTTCAACTTTTTTATATACTATACTTTTAACACATTAAAATTATACTAACATGTATAATTTTCGAAAATCTTTGTATTACATGTCTTTTAGTAAGTTTTAGGGAGTCTATATAAGCTATGATATTGATTTTTATTATATATAATATATATAAATATTGTATATATTTTAAATACAGGTGGGCCCAGTTCCCCTGATAAATAACAAGAAAAAAAAATTCTACCCCAATTTAAAAGTAATTTTTCAAAGCAATTACCAATGTTGTAAGATAGATTGTTGTGAACACCGGAAAAAAAAATAACACACAGAGTGTAATTCCTACCTAATATGTAAAGGAAAAATCTGGGAGGGGATGGCCCAGTTACACCAACTTACCTTAAATGTTTTGAATTAGTTTTACTTTTCAAAACCTTTATTTTACTCTTTCTAAAAGATGGAATTAAGCTCTAAAAAACATAAAAAACAATTTTGTAGTTAAGTATGGCTGCTATCAGCTATACCACAACACTGTTACTGGGTTACAAGATGCCATCTATAACTAAAAAAGTGGCAGATGTAAATTAAAAAAAAATAAAATAGAAACTCCTATATGATAGGAATATGGATACTAAAAGGTATTTATAATGAAAAAATTTAAAAGCTAGGAATGCTTCAGAATCTATCAATGGACGAAAACACTAGTGGAAGGAATCTTGGGAATTCAAACCTACAAAGCTTGCACAAACTTTGAAATATTAAGTAAAACTAAATTTTCAAATTAAACTACTAAAACAAAATGGAATTTTTGAAGGAATGTATTAGAAATTCCAGAATATCAAGTTCATATTTTACCATAAATTATAAAGATCAACATTAACACAGTCTAAAATTCTGATAAACATAAAATACAATCTCATAAAATCAAAACATACAGGTAAAAATATATAAAGTTGAACTGCCATTTAAAAATAATTTATACAAAAGAAATATATATACTTATAATATAAATCAACACTAAATATGGGAATGAAAAAATAGCACAAAATTTTTTTTTAAACTGCCATGTGAAATATTAAAAAATTACAGCAACCTGTATTGCGAACAAAATAAAAAAAGAAATTCTTAAATGGTTATACCTACGTTTTAAAAATTTATATATATGAACACATTTATACATAATGATTATACAAGGACATAAGACACACTAAACACATATATGAAACATATCTTATTTTTGTAGGAACAAGTAATTAAGTAAAATATCAATAATGCCTTAGTTGGTATTGGTAATAACAGGAACACTAAATTAAGTATAACTTCCCTCTTGGCATAAAATTTTACAACAGATGTCAAAATAAAAGAGTACAACATGTCTTGCAAACAGAAAGGGAAAAACCTGACTTTCCTAGAAATTTTATTAGTAATTCAATGAAAATTATCTAAACTACAATCATTCATTTAATAATCCATTTTTATGATAAAAAAAGGCTACTTTGGGGGACTACTCATGTATTCAGCTTATCACACATACAGTCGAACCCCATTAACGAACCTCAACGGACCAAAGTTTTTTTTTGCTTTATCCGAACCGTTCGAGAGTATGTATCGAGTGTTCGAGAGTATCGAGATTTGCTATATCTGAACCGTTAAGAAAAATGCTAGATTTCACAAAATGTATAACTCATTAGTTTCAATGTGCATTCATTAATGATATATTAAAAAAATTATAAAATCTGTTAAAAATGATCATTAATGAATTAAATCGACTAAAATCAATTACATTAAACTAACACAATACTAATTAAATTACATACAATAGGAAAATGGCGGGACAAAAATTCTCGTTCGTTATAAACCAGGTTTGTTATAATGGGGTTTGACAGTATTTGCATAGTATATAAATCAGCCTGGATAATTCAGAGTTCAGTATAAGTTACTTTATCAATAACTTTCATAAAGGATTAAAGAATTAAATGTCCTTAATTTAAGGATATTCAAAAACAAAAACATTATTTTTACAACAAAAGCCTAGATACTTTAAATCTTTAAAATAAATCAGCTTTCAATGTTTAAATTAACAAGAATTGAAGCAAAATTTGTAAATAAATGTATAAGAAAAATAATATAAAACATACTGTAACTTTTTTTATTATTAATTTATACTTTTATTTAATTTTAAACATTAAAATTTGCAGTTATCAAATATAATTCAAATCAAATTTGTTGCTCCAAAGTAAAGTTTGTTTATTTATTTTAAGCAAATGCACTTATAATGTGTAATTAACTGAAATGAAAATAATATAGAATTTACTATTTTCAAATCACCGAAAATTTCAAACTTATCCCCACAAAGATTAACTCATTTGTGGTACCTAATTTAAATAGCATACCTGCCAACATTGCCAAAAGCTTTTCAGGAGCAAGTACAAAAGAATTCGGGAGTTTTGATGAGCATTTCAGGAGCACACCACCAAGTCGATAATTTTAAAATGTTTTTATACGCATACATATATGTGAGTGTGTACAAACTTGTAATTAAAAAACAATGAATTTTAGGAAAAAATTATAAATTATTTTTCTTCAAAACTAGTTTTCTTAGCAATTTTCAGATTACACAATAAGACTAATTGCATCGAAATGTTCACAGTGTACATATAAAGTTTTAAGAGTAAATTTGTGCAAAATCAAAATGTAAAGTCTTACTTCCTAGCCTTCAACATACATTCATAAGTTTATAAGCACAAGGGAGTTGGAATTACAGATTCATAATAAAGCAAAGCAAGTTGAGATATCACAGTAATATATGATTTCAATTACCTTTTGGTAGGTTTGCTACTATAGACTTTAAAAAAAGTGAATCAAAACTTTGTTTGCACAATAATTTTACCTAATTTTATTTTATTTTCACTAATATTATAAAAAATACGTAAATAAATAGAATTTCTATTAAAAAATTTAGTAACCAGCTAATTAGCACACAGCTAATTATTGTTTCTTTAATGCTTGATAACTTGCTTTTTTAGATCTGATAAAATTAATCTAATTCTGATTAATAGCTCTGGGTTTTCCGGAGTAAACTAAGATTCACGCGGGGCAACCGGAGTTAACACGAATTTCCAGAGATGCTCCGGAAGACCCGGAGCAGTTGGCAGGTATGAAACAGGGTAAATTGAAATGCCTTCTAAAAATAATAACAAAAGTTAAATGCATAAGTTTTAAAAAGGAAAAACATTATATATATATATAGCACATTTCAAATTAAAGAATAATGTGTGAATAAGACAATATTAACTAGTGTAAAATTTTAAAATCAGATATAAGTTATTTTAAAATTTAGCATGCATTATTTCAAGATTCGAAAGCATGTGCATATATGCTGAACATAAAACAAACTGCTTACTTTATTTCATACTTTTAGTATTTATATTTTCTATCACATTATAAAAAAATTGTAAATTTTAAGAAAAAGAATTAGTAACATTTAATAACAGCACAGTAAAAACGGAAATGCCATGAGTATTATAACAAAATGCATGAAAACAAAAAGTACAGAATATAAGTTTTCTGCAGTCAAATGATATTTGAAAAGTCTTAAAATTGTGAAAAAAAAAATCACTTTTAATAGAAAATGTTTCCTACTTTCAGGGGGAAAAAACTTAAATATTAATGAGGATTTAAATGCAGAGGGGATTCTTCAGCTGCTTTTAATAATAATAGAACAACTTTTGTCTTAATATAAAGAATATAAAAATGACCTCATGAATAAACATTTTAGACCTTAATTTTGCTAGTAAACAATTTTATGCATTCACAATCAAATTAAAAGGTAATCAAAATGTTTAAAATACTTGTGTTCAAAATGATGTATTGTGAAAATAGCACTTAATACAATTTTAAACAGCTGCAAAATAAAAAAAAATAGCCATAAAGTTTTAAAAATTTAGTTTCGTTATTAAAATATATATCTGAAAAGTTGCCTGAAAATAAAACATCTGTATATACTAAAAATAAAACAGATACTTATGATACCAAAATAAAAATCAATCTTAGCAGAAAAAGTATAAGTTCTGATAAAAACAATCTAATAAAACCACACTATGGCAAATAATACTAACAGCAAAATAGCATAAAATCTTTAGTGATATGCAGTACAAAATATCCTCAGCTCACCTTTCAAGTGTCCTAACACTTCAGCAGATCACACATATCACACTATTTATCAAGTCCATAAATAATAAACATTGCATAATACAATATATGCAGTTTGCATTCCAGGCTACAAAAACGACTAGATGAGAAGTTCTTTTAAAATATATACTACTGCGTCTTCTCATAAATTGGATTAGGATATTCTGATATTACTTCCTTGTAGATGGGATTTGTTTCCTATTAAAAAAGAAAAAAGTAAAAATTAAATTAAAAATACTTGTGTGAACATAAGAATTACTACTATCATTATAGGATACTGAGAATAGCAATAAAATTAATGCTTATTGCATGTAATAAATGAATGAATGAATCATTATAAAATTAACAGAATTAATGTCATATACACATTGATATCGATGGCGGCTCCAGAGGAGGAGGCAGTAGGGCCAATTGCTCCCCCCCCCCCAAAAAAAAAAATACCCAGCGAATTTTTTTTTTACACTGCCTAAAATTATATAATCCTAGACCTAATACTAAATAACTTTAAAATGAGAGGATGTTTATTGCTTAAATATATATATATATATATATAACCCTAAGAGCCAATGTTGCCCCCCCCCCCCTCCCAAATCTTTGGACTGGAGCCGCCACTGATTGATACTATGTAGTCTTTGATACATTTTTGGAGATGACAGCTTTAAATAAGCTCTTTTTATTTGGTTAATGCAGCGGCACTAATCATGAGACATTTGCATAGAGCTATAGAAATTGTTGACTACTTTTCATCTGGGAGCACCATACAGGTGAGTCAATATTGTTCCCTTGGTGCCAACACAATTTTGATTGATTTCCCCATGGGGAGACATCTGGAGGGTTTGCACCTTTTCCTACTCACTGACCTCATGGAAGGACTTTCCAGTCTAAGGATTTAATGTGCCCATATCTATCCTGAAAGTATTTAATGGCATTCATTGGGACTCTAACTGAGAACTCTTAATATGAAGCCCAACATGCTACCAAAGGTGAAATTTTAAAACCATTCTTATTACAAAATAGTAATGCTTGTTAAATTTGAATTTTACAAAATAAATAAATAAATAAATAAAATCATGAATTCACGACCAAATTCAACAGGGGTCAGGCCATTCCTACACATCATAGAAAAAGGTTTATTTTGTCTACCTCAGTTCTATAACAGTCAGATATTTCCAAACAAAACAGAAAAGCCACCCAACCTGCATGAGGTTAATGCATGCAGTTACCACCAAGTAGGCCCAAGTTCAAATCCTAGGTAAAGCATGAATGTTTGTGTCATCCAAGGCAGAAATCAGCATCTAGCCAATTGGGTGGGCAGACTCTTTTGCTAACTTGTTAATGCATCTTTCTCTGCCCTCTACCTGCTGATTCTGGAATAATAAACTTATATGACCTTTGGGCTTTATGATTCCTTCTGTTCATTTCACAACATACCTCTGAAACTAATCTGAGGTATTGTTCTGAACTAAGTGAGCAAACAATGATAGATAAGCAAAGCTACACTGACATATTTCACGGGATCTTTTACCTCTGTTTGAAACAGCAGACAAAAATTTAATATTTAACTACCTGTATGGGGCATCAACACTAAATATTATTAGTGTCACTAAGAAAGTAATAGCAGCCATATACAGTGAAAATCAAAATAAACTGAATTGGTCATTATTTTGTAAATTGGATCTCAGTGAAAAGTACCCAAATGTACAGCATCCTCATACCAAGAGATTTAATGAGAGTCCAAGAAATGAAGTATTAATCAACAGAGCCCTAAATATGCTTCATGATATTTTTATAAGAAAAGAAAAATGGAAGTATTGAAACACTTATAAGTTTGTCATTTTACTTCAAGGTTTAAAAAATAAATAAATAAATTTTATGATATTTAGAGCCTCATTTAGTAAAAATTGTTAGAAGAGTTAAAAACAACTGTACAGGGTGCGGCAGAAAGAAAGTTCTGATTTGGAACGTCAAGATAAAGAAATAAAATAAACGTACAAACCAAGATAAAGAAAGAAATCTTTTATGCCTGAGAAGTACACAGTATGCCATTGTCATCCATTAAGTTTTAAAGATTACATCAGTTAAATGGCGACTGTCATTTTTGATACAGTTTTGAAGTTTCTTTCGGAAATTTTGCATGGATCTGCAGATCATGTCCCACAGAATCACCATGATTTCTTGCGTATTTGTTGCCTTGAGTGCTTGTAAATTTTTTTCAGTGAGGGTATCTGAAATCAAAAGTGTTCCAACACTGACCAACAAATTTGCAAGCACTCAAGGCAGCAATTATGCAAGAAATCACGGCGATTCTGCGGGACATGATCTGCAGATCCATGCAAAATTTCCGAAAGAGACTTCAAAACTGTATCGAAAATGGCAGTCGCCATTTAACTGATGTAATCTTTAAAACTTAATAGATGACAATGGCATACTGTGTACTTCTCAGGTATAAAAGATTTCTTTCTCTATCTTGCTTGTATTTTTGTTATTGACGTTCCAAATTGGAATGTTCTTTCTGCTGCACCCTGTATTTACTGAAACAGGAACTGAAAGGTAAGTATTTAGTATATTATACTTAGCCTTACAAACCATGAAAAATGTAAATTTATTAACTTTGCAGTTACATCATTAGACAATAGAGTACAACCAAACTTTCTTGTAATTAATTCCTGTAATATGTACAATAAATAAAATGTAAGTACATAGTATATACTTACAGTATACTCTAATATAATCACATGCTTATATTGTTAATCAGTAATGCTTTTGGGTATATAACCAGAAAAATTTTAGAGGGGGGGGGGCTGTAATTTCTGATGAAACATAATAAATCAAGTTTTATGGCAGATACATTATAATAATGCATATATAAACCTAAAATTTGAGGAGAGGAAAGCCAAGGCCTCTCTGCCTGTATGCCTGAATGAAAAGTATATTCTGAAGTTCATGTCTCTCTGTTCTGATAGTCCTATGAAATGTCTATTCACAACTATATCATATCTAGATTAAAAAAGTATTAAAAGACATTGCAAGTAGCATTACAGCAACAAATTAGAAAACTTGCAGAGAAAACTTACATTTCTCCAGTTTGTCTTCTTGTTCACTTCTTCAATGAATTTTTCATAGTCTCTTTTATCTTTCAAATACACAACCAACCTTCCAATAAGCAATGCAATCAGTCCTATTAAAAACACCCCAGCTGTAACTCCTAAAGCTATCCAAAGAACTGGTTCTTTGGTTGGACATTCTAAAGGTAAGAAAAACATTAAATGAAAAGTCATGTAAATATACCTTCAAACATGTGTTGATGGAAACATATGTAGAGTACTTTAATTTCAAACTATGACAACTTGAGCAAGAGATAAGCCTTATTCAAACTGATCAGCTTAAAACAGAGTTTTATTTATTGGGATAAAATTTCCTCAAGCTTCAATTTTTGTCAATTCTCCTCCCCTGTAATGTCGTTAACATTTCATTTCCCCTGTGACATTCTCAGGATGATTATGCATGAAAGGAATTTGGTTGAGACTTGAAAACCAGCATTTAAAGAGTCAAGGTGGCTCCAAAAGGACCAAATAATACCTTTTTGTAATTCTAGGGAGAAGTCATTAATTTCAGGTATATGCAGACACCAATATGAATGGAACCACGGCAACGGACAACAAAGAGCCCCGAGGAGCAGATTTCACAGGATTTTGACAAAGGGCTTTTGTTTAGAGGTATCCGGTCACCGGAGAACCAGCTCAGTGGGGAACAGGAAAACCAATTATGTCGTCTGGACTCGTCTCCGAGAGCTGAATGGGTTTTCGGGAGTCAGAGAACAGTGGTTGCCAGAGAGCAGGCCTACGAGTTTTGGACTCCTGTGGGTATGTTGGAGGTTTTAGGCCAAGTGTGCCTTGAATCCGCATGCAGGCTGTGAGCAGCATCGGACCCTTTTGTTTATTGGCGATGAGCCACAACTACACTGCAAGAGCAGAAATGAAATTCTGTATTTAATTCTTTTGTACATATTTTTATATCTATTCCAGAAAATAAAGAGTATTTTATTTACTCTATTTCTGCCTCCTTTCCGTTATTCTTATGGAAATTTTTACGGCTCGGTTTGGCTGTAGCTCAGCTGGCATTGTAACAAGCGTGAGGCAGTGAAGTTACACTGTCTCCGGTCATTACATCCCCCTTAAAAGAGATTGCCAGAAAAGGATTAGAAAGGATGCCTGATAATATAACTCTCAGGGAGATTATATGCATGGAAATTACATTAATAAAAACAAAAAAAAATTACACTAGATAAATGGTTTCAAAACTTACTTAGTAGCAGAATCTTATAGAACTTACCAAAAATTATAATATATTTTATTAAAAGACACCTTATTTAGAGGAACCCCAAAATTTTTTCAAGGAATCCTGGGATACCTAAGAATGCACTTTAAGTAACACTGCCTTGGATATTAGTATTCTAGTTTTCTTATATATTGTAAGGTTAAGACTTAATGTATGAGTTAAGAAAGGAAGATCTAATAAATAAATCTTAGAAGAATCATTTATTATAAACTTGGAATCTGATTCCAAGGTTTATACAATAGCATTGGGCCCAAAATTTTAGAATTAAGACAAAATATGTAATTAAAGACTGAAAAAGGCAGAAAGGAAACTCTTAATCAAAAAGTACATTATTTAATAATTAAATTCAAGCTGACAATTTTTGTCTATTAAAAATACAAAGTTTTTCTTGAATATAACTTAAAATACCTTAAACCCCCCACTCTTGAGATTAATTTCTGTTACACAGAAACACATTGAAAACAATGGGAAGAGAATAATTTACAATTAGAAAAAAAAAATTACAAATTTTCAAAATAATTTTCACATCAAAGTGCAATTAAGTACTTAAGAATTAATAATTTTCAGGGAACTCCCTAGATTTTGCAAAAGTGCATAACGATTATTTCAATTTGTTAAAATCTTACACATTGGTGACTATATACAAGAACAGGGATTGAAACACTACATAACATCTTGATAGCAAGAAACTTTCTGTACCTCTGGCTTTTGAAACTTGTATGACAGGCTTGTTGTTATCATCATAGCTGTAGACAAATGCAAAGGAACAGTCTTCTTCATCTTTGAAAATGCATTTTCGCTGGTTTGGTAATATTTCTGTGAAATAAGGATAATATAATTATAACCAAATACATCTTTTCAGCAAGCTTGGAGTGACAAAACAATGAATAAACTTACCACCTATTTCATCAACAATATCTGGAATTATAACACAATTATCACACTCATCAGCATCCAAAAGACCAGATTCAAACGCTTTACACTGAACACAGTCTCTAAATTCAGTACACCTTCCTTCACAAGTCTGAAACTAGAAGGAGGAGATCACATAAAATAGGAATTTATAATGATTTAAGATACATAAAGAGAATAATTCAAGCTGCTTAGCTAAATTTTGACTCCAAATATTGAATGGTGTATTAACATTACAGTCAATGAAAATTATGCAGAAACTAGCTGAATACCCGTGCTTTGCTATGGAGTACATTTAAATTAAATACAACAGTCAATGCTTGCAATTAATGAAAAAATATATTTATATATTTATAATAAATATAACTGTCAATGTATCAACTTTTGTAACTAATTTTTTTTTTTTTCACGAAAAGTCTTTCCCATGTCGTCCTTAGTCCCTCTATCAATTTTGGTGGAATTCCGACTGATAGATCGTGCTACAGATGGCTCTGAATAGTGTCAGTTTTAAAAAAAAATCACCCTGTACACACATATATATATATTTACAATAAATACAATGGTCAATGTATGCAATGAATGCCAAAAAAAATTATAAAAAAACCATAATGGACATTTTTATAGACAAAATAATGTACAAGAAAATATTGAAATTAAATACAACAGTCTATGTATGCAATTAATGTGCATATTTAATATCCATAAAACATACTAATTTGAATTAAATTCTTTAAAAATTTCTGTCTCAATTAGTCTACTGGTTAAATTTTATCTTTTACCATATTTTAATATTTTTTGTCAATTTATTTCATTGTTATGCACATGATGCAAAATTAATTTAAAGTATCACAAAAAGAAAAGAAACCACATGATCAGCATTTAATAAATTAAATTCTTAAAATTAATTTTTAAAAAGTCACTGAAAATTAGAAAAATGGAGGTAAAGATTCAAAAAAGATTTCATTGTAAAGGAATTTTTATGATCTTTCTCGTGATATAAATTTTATAACCCCCAGATTACTATTTTAAATGCAAACTTAAAAGAATGTTACAAAAACAAGCTAAAAATTTTATTTTAAAATATCTAAGAAGAATTTTGTTTAAATCTTTCTTAGAGCACCCCTACACTATAAAAAGAATCACCATGCAAAATTTCAGCCCTTTAGGTCCAGCGGTTTGTTCTGTGCATTATATGTCAGTCAGTCAGTCAGTTACGGGGCTGTTTAATATATATAGATTGCTAAGAGTTTTAACACAATAAAAACAAATTACCTTTATTTGACTATGACAGATCTGCCCACAATTCGTATACTTATTGAGCAACTTCTAAACTATAATATTTGGGCATTCATAAGTATTTCTTCCATAAAATCATACTATACTTATTAAAAAAATTAGCAAAGAACAATATTTCTTTAAAAACTGTCTTTTTATTAATAGTGGAATATTAATTAAAGATTCAGTCCCACTTCCAACTATTGTTGAATATTCAGGATATAAATTACTCAAAAATAGGCAATGTATATTTAACTAAGTAATAAATGGGGAGACTAATAATAATTTTTAAAAAAACTGAGTAGGATACTACATTGCACTTTAGTAAAAATAATAATAGGGAAAGAACTGGTAAATAAATAACTTACATTAAGTAGGTGAAAGGTTAGATGTAGAATAAGGTCAGTTTAGTAAAAAATTAGCAAAATTCAGTATCAATGTACATTATGCACAGATATGCAAATTCACTGAAAATCAAGAATCATGAGATGAGTTGCAGGGATGGTTTTGAGGAACATCTCAATTGTCCAGTTTTTCTGGTAGATTTTTTAAAGCTTTCCAGAGTAATTGATAGTTAAAAATCTTAGTGGTGATCCCCATTTAAGAACACATTTAAATTTTTTATAGTTTTGTGTACCTTCCATTTTTTTTTTATATCTGAAATCATAAAAAAAAACTACTGATGTAACAAAAATGTTACTTAACTACACATAAAAAGTCATCAGATTTTTTTCCTGTTTTTTACAAATATCTCATTTTTATCTAAAATTTTTGAAAAATTAAAGATAAAATGCTTCAGGTAAAAGTTAAAATAAATCCTATAAATTTTTTCCTTCCTGAATTTAAATGCTATTTAATTCTTTATGCACTAAATTCTTCCCACTATGTACATTTCTAAATATGCATAGCAATCTCATTATCTGTATATATAAAACAGTTCCTTAACAGACTGACTGACTGACAGATAACGCACAGACCAAACTATTGGACCTAAAGGGTTGAAATTTTGCATGGCTATTCTTCTAATAGTGTAGGGGTGCACTAAGAAAGATTTTTGAAAAATTCCTCTTAGATTTTTTTAAATTAAAATTTTAAGCTGTTTTTATAACATTTTTTAAAGTTTGCATTTAAAATAATAATTTGAGGGTTATAAAACTTATATCACGAGAAAGATCATAAAAATTCCTTTAAAATGAAATCTTTTTCGAATCTTTACTTCCATTTCCTGAATTTTGGTGAATTTTTAAAGATTAATTTTTAGAATTAAATTTATTAAATGCTGATCACGTAGTTTCTTTACTTTTTATGATACTTGAAACTCATTTTGTGTCACGTGCATAACAATGAAATATATTGAAAAAAAAAATTTTTTTTCTTGCTAATGCGGCAGACGATTGGACATTATCCAAAAAAATGTTAAAATACAGTAAAAGAAATGTTCCTCAAACTGTAGAATATTCTATTAGATTTAATTTTAATATTTTCTTCTATATTATTTTGTCTATAAAAATATCTGTTACGATTTTTTTATAAATATTTTTTTTTTTGGCATTAATTGCATACATTGACCATTGGATTTAATTTGAATGCACACCGTAGAGAAGCACAGGTATTCAGCTAGTAATTTCATATAATAAAAGAACCAATCTAGGTTAGTAAGCACTCTACTTACACTGCAATCTTCACAAAAGGGTCCACCAAAATACCCACGCTCATCATCTCTGTAACACTGACATTCTCCACATATACAATCTCCTCGTCCGCTGCAAAATCTTCCACTCTCTTTATCGGAAGGAGATATGCATGTATCATTAGATGATTTGCATTCACAAGCTGGTCCTGTCCATCCAGGATTACAAATGCATTCACCACAGCATCTACCCCTTTCTTCACCGCCACAAACTTGACCATTAGAGTCACGTTCGCAGGAGAAGGTATCACAATCACAATATTCCCCATATATCTTCAATTCACTACTCTGGGAATAGAAAAGACAAAATAAAATTTAAGGAAAAGATTAATCAATAATAAATAAAAATGTAATGTGAAAGATACTCTTTAAAAATTCACTCAATCAATATATTTTTACACTATGTTTTTACTATGTATGGGTTAGATTTTTATTTAAATTTGTCATCCTATTTTAAAACTACCGTGAGGAAATATATAATAAAGAAAAAAAATATGCAAGTACTTTATATTGCACCAAAATATAAACAATATAGATCAGGTGACAGTTCAAAACAAAGTTAAATCTTTTGAGTCTTTACAGAGAACTTTTTTAGATAATCATTTTTGAAATTTACAAACTTTGAAAAATACAGAAGCAATGGAAGAATAACACAGAATTACAAAAATATCATAGCTTGAATAAATAGAATACTGGCCTATTTAAGTCATACCTTACTTCAAAAACGAGTGATTAAATTTTAATAATGTATAATTCTGCTTAGAAACAAACATGAAAATTAAGTTTCAAACACAATATTATTTTATACACTATATTATTTATAACTATACAGCTTTTCCAATTATTTCTTAATTCTGAAGTTTTAGAACACACTACCATGAAAATTCAGAAATTGCTAGTCAATATATTAAATAAGAGTCAGAAATGTATTAGTATCACCAAAAATGAATATATATATATGACTCAAAATATTTCAGTTTAAGATACTTCTACAGTTAAAAATGTCGAAAACAAACCTAAATTAAATATTTTACATACTTCATACAGTTCAACTTTTTTTCTTCACATATTCCTAAGTAAATTAATCCAAATCTAAGTAAATTAATCAATTCCTAAGTAAATTAATCCAAAATGTTGAAGAAAAATATGTTTAAAAATCAATATGTTATAGCCTATAACAAACCTTCAGTCAAAAGCAATAACTGGGTATAACACGGAAAGATAAAGATAGGTAAATTCAAAGAAATAATTACTTCATTTAAAGCAAAATGACTAAACTTTAACTTCAACTACAGAATTACAAAATCAGACTTACTGGTGCAGCGTAACAGTCACACACACCACAAACACAATCTCCTCGTCCAGAACAGATAGTACTGTTATCATCCCTATACAATACAAATAAATTTTTTTAACTAAAAATTCAGTACACATTACTTGATGCAGTACAACCTCCCAAATCCGGAATCATTCAGGATATGGCAATTCTGGATCTGAGAATTTTCTGGATTTGAGGCTTTTAAATAACACTACAAAATTTTAGGAGAAAAAATAAACACACTTAAAAAAAAAAACATGTAAAATGGTTTAATTATTTAACAAACCTAAATACAGAACAAATGATTACATTATAATTTAAACATTTCAGTCAATAATGTCTGTCACTTTAGCTTCAGCTTATTAGAAATCATTTTTTCTCGAATCCTATATAGTGCCATAATTTCATGTTCTGAGATAAAATTCCAATGTTCTAAGCCTAATATTGTTTTATCTAATGATTTTATCAGGTCTTCCACTGACATTCTTAAGTTTTCAGGGCATCACTTTCATGATTGCTGTCATCATAACCTTTGTTATTTACCACACTATCAATAATTTCAGAATCGCTCAGAGAACCAACAATCGGCCCATTTTCCTCGAGGTCTAAAACTTCCTGTATGTCCGATTTATCCAAGTTAATGTTGCCTTTATTTACACAATTCTGCTATTTCAGTTTCTTTCCCAGACACTTGAAAGTCTTCAAAATCGCTGCTGTCATTCCTTGAAAGGAGGTGCATTTTTTTACTGATCATTTTGGTAGTGACATCTATCGATTAAATGGAAAAGTAAAATTGGCCATTCATTAAAACATTCTGGATTTGGGGGGTTTCCAGATTTGAGACGTCTGGATTTGGCAGGTTGTACTGTATAACATGATAAACCTTTTTAAAAATATTTTTAAAATCATTTTAACATTTATTCTTGTACTTATGCTATGTAATACATTTTCATAATGTACATTAATGTCAATTTTTTGTATTACAGTAGTATTTTTTTTCATCTCATTGTAAAATAATGTACATCAAAATACCAGAAAGTCTAAATTTTTAGCACAAAGGATATTTTTGAATATTTATTTCCTTTAAACAGTTAACATCAACATTCTACTAAGATAACAAGTTTTACATTTTAAATAAGACACCTTAAAAGGATTAATAATCAAAATTATAAATAAAATCTTACATTCTGCATAAAGCAAGCTTATCTTCCTTCACAATGTCATCTCCTTGGCATTCACACATTCTACCAAAATGGTTTGTTTCACAGCTGCAAATTCCACACTCATAAGTGCCAACATTACTGCATTCAGGACTAAGAGCTTCCTATATGGAAAACAAAATAAATTCTACATATTTTAGGTAAATTTACTGTGCTTTTGCTTACTTTCAATACATAGCTTTGCATCCTAATTGTAATTCTATGCCTGCAACAACTTTTTAAGTTGTAAATATTTATAATTTCTTCACATTTTGAGCAATAGAATCTAATATGCCCCGTCAAATATAGAAGTGCAGTGAAATTTTTATAATTATTTGTTACATTCCACTGATATAATTATCTAAGATATTATACAATTATTTACACAAAGGTAAGATAAGGAATCCTAACTTATGTTCTTGACTTTAGCCAGGATGTAGAATCCCATAAGATGAAAGTCCATTGTGCATTGAAATATTTCATTTAGAATTTGTAGATCAACGATGAATAATCGCTACATTTGCAGAAAATCAGATAAATACTTAATTTTACCATGCCAATGATGTTAAGACAGATTACAATATTAAAATCCTTAAAAGTAAATAGTGCCCACCAACCCTGTATTGAAATTTTCTTCCCTGATTACTAAAATTTCCTGGACAGCTCAGCGATTAATATATTCATACTCCTTAAACAAATTCAATTCAATAACTTTTCCCCAATACAGTCGAACCCTGTTATAACGAACTTCAAAGGACCAAAGGTTTTGTTCTCTTTATCCGGTGGTTCGCTATATCCGAACCATTAAGAAAAATGCTACAGTGTACAAATTGTATAACTCATTAGTTGCAATGTGTATTGAATAATGATGTATTAAAAAAATGATAAAATCTATTTAAAATGGTCATAAATGGATTAAATTAACTAAAATTGATTACATTAAACTGACACAATACTAATTGAATTACGTACAATAGGTAAATGACGGGATCATAATTTTTGTTCATCATATCTGTGAGTTTAATATATACCGAGTTCACTATAACAGGATTCAACTGTATTCTAGAAATTCTACTATCAATATTCCTATCACCTGATGAAGTCTGGTGTTTTGAACACTAGACCCGAAATCTAAAGTACAACCGATTCTAACCTTAATAACAGAATTCAAATTACCTCAAATTCTGGCTTCTCACAGTCACATTCACAAAGTAGATCCACATCTAGCAATACATATTCACTTAGACCCACAGGTGAGATCTGTACTCTGTTAGACCACAAACTCATGTTCTTTGGACACTCAAGAAGTTCTACATGGACTTCAAAGTCAACCTAAAAAAAGATTTAAGCAAGAAGTATTATCACTTTTTCTTCGACACTATCCAGAAAAAAGACATGATAAATCTTCAATATATAAGTGAACTTACAGTGGTGCCAACTCGCAACCCTTCGCATGAATTACCATCCTTCTTTTCTTCTCTGAAAATAGAAAAAATAGAAAATTCAAATACAAGAAAATAAAATAATTCAGAACTATCTACTATTAACTGAAACTGCAGTTTTAACTGCCATAAATTACTTTTACAACTTTACAGTAATACACAATACTAGATTCCTATCTGATTAAAAAAAAAAAAAAAAAAAAAGCTATTAATGCAATAAAATATTTTAATTATTAATCAATGTAGTGTCAGAAATGACAAGTTCTGAAAGCAAATTAGACTTTAATTCTAAAATATATGATATATTAAACATTATTAGCTCTGAACACAACTATTTGAAGATTACCAACAAATGAAATGTACAACCAGAAATCATAACACTATATTCTGTCCAACTTCAGTTTTACTCTTATCAATATAAAAACTTCTAAAAATTATATTACCTATATAAAGCAAAATTTACATACAAAACCAAGAGTGATTTTTTAAATCTATTGTCAGCACATTTCAGATATGTACAGATAAATAGTGTTATTATACCTTTAGAAATAAAAATAACAACTAAGTTTTCCATGTATATTTATTATTTGTTAAATATTGGCTGGTTAAAATACGAGACAAATGCACAAATAACACAGACCATAACTTTATGCGCTATTCCATAAAATATGAAAAAAAAAAAAAAACTTACCCTGAACATTTTGATGAATATGTGACTTTCAAGAAATCAGGAGCTGTATCTTTTAACTCAACTCTTGACTGGATTTTCTGCAAGGACAAAGAGAATAAATTTAGTTCAAAACAATCACATTTTTAAAAATGTTAATATTTAACATTTAAATTGCTTCCTGTCACAAGTATGAAACATTTAGGAAAACTTTATGCAAAAATTAGCAGTTCACATATGGATGGTACCAGACCAATTATATACACTTAACTTAAAAAAAAAAAAAATTTAATTAAATTTTAAAAGAAATGAATACATGTAATGGACTTAAAATAACAAGCAATCTAACATGGATCAACATGAACAATACAACAGTTACATCTATATTCATCTTAAGAAATGCATTACTTCTATCATTTACTTCTTATATTAACCTATAAATTCCTGAACTAGGAAGAAAAAATGACAAAAATTTCAGTAGGAATAATATTACTCTAAAATTTTACAAACTGCTGTAACTTAATTTTTATACTTCAAAAAGAAAAAAATTAACTTACATTATACTGTTGATGTATAAGGTCAACAATATTTGATGCATCACTTTCTAATCTCTCAGCATATGTGCCTTCTACTTGGGTAGTTAATCGCTGATACAAAGGCAACTCTGCATCTGGGACAGCAAATATAATCAAAATTTTGTTTTCTATGATTTTGCTGTTGATTTGGCTTAGTGATGGATAATCCTAACAGAAAATAAAATTAATCATATTTAAGATACGAAATTCCAAATAACAATACTTCATTTGGCAAGAAAACTGATATATAACTGAATAAAACAAAGCCCTTAACATAGGAGGATTTCTGAGAAGCACAAAAAAATATCAAAATATAACTACAAACAACGACCTGGATTCAGAATAAGTAAACGTTATACAGTTGAACCCCATTATAGCGAACCCAGATTTATAACAAACTCACAGATATAGCGAACGAAAATTTTGGTCTTGCCGTTTTCTTATTGTATTTACTGCTAATTTATTCTTTTATAGCAAACCTCTGAAATCTTAAGAATCGGCTACAACAAACCATTTTTTCAGTCGACTACTGAATTTTTTTATTTTTAAAATTTTAAGAATGTTGAAGATAAACAAATGTTGAAGAAACAAAGAATGTTGAAGAAAAAGATAATGAAGATTTACCTATTAAGATGTGGATAGAAAATCACAAAATTTCATCACTTTCAGCTCATGCAGTTGTTTGAAACATGTGATGACTTCATCATCACATGTGAAAATCTGACTGATGAAGATATTGTGGAAAAAATTAAAATGAATCATTCTGAAATCGAAGATTCTGCATCTGATGCTGCTGAAGAGGAACACAAATGATGAAATTCCATGCACATAAATGATGAAATCCCCACCATCTCAGATGTTACATCAGCAATGCTTGTAATTAATAAGTTTTTGTCTACACAAACAGTGGAAGAAAGAGTGTTGGAGTCATTTGATGTATTGGACAAAGAAATTCATAAATGTTTTTGAAATCAGCATTACGTCAGCAGAAGATTACTGTTATGAAAACATCAACTTAAAACTAGTTCTGGAACATCTGAGTTAAAACTAGCCAGAACTGCTTTGCCCCAACTTTCATCCTGTTCATCCAATTCAAAGCGGTGGCATGGCAATGAATGCATGTGCATGGACATTCTCCAGAACTTCTGACAAAGTTTGGATAAAAATGTTGGCAACAAAAAAGGTGTGGTGAATTTTGAATTATCCGGCTCAAGAACTTTATGTGGAGTCAGTCTTCGAATTTTCTTCGGTGAGAGTGTCAATCGATCTACTTATATATAGAACGCGTTCTGAACCACGTGGTTGCACGTGTAGCACAAAGGAATGTAATCTACGAAGGGTTTTACGAAGAAATGAATCTATCTTATGTATAATATCCAAATTATATTTCCTGCGCATGTGTTACACAGATTTATACAAATGCAGAATTAACCAATGTAATGAATTCAAGACATCCTAATGTTTGTTGGTCCTTTGAGGAAGAATTGTGATGCCCATGTGTAAATAATTTTTGTGCTCTCCTAGCTTAAGTATTAAATAAAGTGTGGTAAGTGTATTAAAAATAAAAGAATAAAACTAGAATTCAATGTTCTGGTCTTCTATAATCACAGCCACAACAATAATTATTAACAATTACCAATTATTTCTGTATCAAAACAGTGAGCAACAATTAAAGGTAAAATTAATTTATTTCCATTTGTCTTCATTTTCAGTATATTTAATTAGTATTGTGTCAATTTAATGTAATCAATTTTAGTCAATTTAATTCATTATGATCATTTTTAATAGATGTTATCATTGATTTCAAACATCATTATAAAATACACATAGCAATTAATGAGTTATACATTTTGTGAATTCTAACATTTTTCTTAACAGTTTGGATATATCGAACAAAACCTTTGGTCCCTTGAAGTTTGTTATAACGGGGTTCGACTGTATATATGAACACTATTATACAAAAAATTCTGAAACATATACTCCAGGTAATAAATATTTATCATTTATGCTATTTTTACACTTCTATAATTTGAATCTTTAATAATTCTAAATCTTTATACATGATTCTAGAACTTTCAACTCATTACTAAGGGCAATTTTTTTGCAGTCTTGATTATTATACATTACCCAAGAAGGCCATATTAAAAATATTTTCATTTTAATTGTTATTATTAAAAGATTTGTCAGCTCTCTGAATATATACAACAAAACATATTCAGAGAGCACTGAATATATATTTTGTTGATATACTTACTTGATATATACTCTCTGTATAGTAGCCTTCATCATCTAAATGGCAGTTTCCATCATTTGGCTTGACAATTCCACCCAGCTAAAATATAACATGAAAAGATGAACTACTAAAGTCATAATAAAAAGAAATAAAGTAACTTTTATGTCTTAAATGAACTTATATTAAATTCTATTGGGTCATTTTCATTCACTGATATGCTCCCAACAAGAAAAGAAAAAATCCCATACATATAATTTAATGGATAAAATAATTAAACAGTACATTACTATAAAAAATTTGAAGTAGAACCATCATGAATTTACTAACCATAATACATATACACTTTCAATCTAACAATTATTGATTACTCATTTCATAAGTGAATTTTCCCTAGCAAAATAAGCTTTTAGCTATGGTAGAAAATGAAGGGTTTTAATCCTGTGTTTACGTAATTTATATGGTCAAACTAAAACAGTATGAATTTTTTTTAACTATAAGATGAATATATAATTTTTTAATAATAATATGACCCATTAAAGTAGCTACCCTTACTGATCTCACTATTGAGCAGACACTAGTACAAATCTGAACCACCCCATCTGGTTCATAGTTGTCTAACTGTTGAAAACTTTTTGGTTAAACACTGATATTTTGATATAATTAATACAAAACTCTATACTGTTTTTTCAGAGACAGTTATGTTTTATAAAGAGAATATTACAACAGATATTACAAAGAAAAAGTTTTAAGAGTAAGAGAGAGAGAGAGAGAGAGAGAAAATCCAGGCAAAAATTAGCAGTGAGTCAATAACTAGCAATTATACTGTGAATTTCAAATTAACAGTAGTTAGTGAAAGTATACAGGGTGTTTCAAAAAGAATCATCCGATTAAAAAAAATCATAACTATTCACCTTTTAATCTGTTTTGATCGAATAATATATAGGCAGAAAGAGGGAAATCTTGAGTTTCACGCAGTTGCCGACAAGTAGCACTAACGCTCTTCCTTTGCCCGCCACTTCAGTGTTTGTAAAAATGGAGACTGTACAACAGAAATCATTTTGTGTTCTACACTTTGCGAAGTGTGAGTCCATAACAACTGTTCAGCTTGATTTTCGTTGACAAAACACTGATAGATTGAAGTTCCTACCTCTCAGAGCATTAGGCAATGGTATAAACAATTCCAAGACACGGGTTGTCTGTGTACACATAACAGCCATGGAAGCAGTGTGTGCGGACATGCTCGCAAAAGTTTAGGATGAATTTGCCTACTGTATAGACATATATCGTACATCCAAAGGTGGGCATATTGAGCACCTTTAATTTGGTTTGTAAAAAAAACTTTATGATTAGCCATATAATATAAAATTAGTTTTAAGTTTCTATGTTCATTATTTTTCCTAATATACTCATTTTAAATCAGGTGATTATTTTTGAAACACCCTGTATTATGTAACAAACCTGAATGTGATCTGCATTCAACTGGTATACAGGAATATTGAAATTTTTTGATATTCCAAGAAATATTAAAAATTTTTAATGCAGTTTTATCTTTTATGAAGATACCCCACACCCATTTAAAGGCTATAATATCTAAGAGTAGATTAATTGGATGATCCAACAATTCAACACATTTAAAAACTCAGTTTACAAGCAAAGTCCAAACATGTTTTATATCTTACATAGCTACATTTCATTAGGAATCTCAAGCAGCTCTATTTGTGAAGGAATTTTCTGTTTAAAAGTCATGAACAGAAGTGTTAACAATAGGTGAATAGATGAAAGCTGGAACTTTCATTCGCAGGTTTTTCCAGATCCCACCAATTTCACCTTTAAAACTAGCTTATCAGTAAATTATCTCTAACATTAGCCCTTAGGAAAACATTTCAAAAGACAGAAAGGCTGATTGCTCAAACTAAAGCTTAACCTGAATACCAAGTTTTAGGACTTTTCAAGCTGAAGTAAAGGAAAGAAAACACCCGCCACAATGTTGCCTCCAATTAATCATACAAGTTAGAAAACTATGCATTTAATTCACATTTGTTCTTTAAAAATAGTTTTGCAATTTTACTTAAATAAATTCTCATTATATTCTCTGTTCTCCTAAGCAAATGAAATTTTCAGCTTAGATAACACAGAAAAAATAGTTCACAACATCTCAAATGAGAAAGAAAAAAAGACTAAAAAGTAGTCTACAAATTCTACCCAAAAAAGAAAAAAAAAAGAAAAAAAAAAGAGGAATAGAAACAAATAGGAAATATTACCCCAATAAACTATAC
Organism: Dolomedes plantarius; assembly: GCA_907164885.2. Taxonomy (NCBI): domain Eukaryota; kingdom Metazoa; phylum Arthropoda; class Arachnida; order Araneae; family Dolomedidae; genus Dolomedes; species Dolomedes plantarius. The sequence continues at coordinate 122,672,623 of OU015493.1, read as the reverse complement.
AGAATTCTATAAATTTAATTTGTTGGATGCAAAGCACATACAGAATTTATTCCAAGCATGAAATTGATAAAATCCCCTATGCTTGAGCATCAACAAAATGAATCACGATTATTACAAGACTGTATGAATCAATCAACTGATGTATGGATTTAACATTAATTCTTGTTTTCATGTTAATATTTAACAATATTTTCATTAGTTTCTTAAGTTGTTAAAAAAGAAAAATCTACAACCAAAAATATACAGTAAGAAAAACACAGATGATTAGAACACAAAAAGTCAGATTGAGTAAAATACTTACCATTTAACAGAAGAATGGAATAGAGATAGCTTGTAAGAAAAAGAACACTGAGAACACTGACATAGCTGGAAGAATAGACACACATAAAACATGTAGAGACATTTCAGCTTTCCACAAGAAAACATACATAAGCTAAGCACCATTCACAAAGATGGAATATGAGCAAGAAAAGATACAGATCATGCTAGATATGACATACTCAGAAGAATAGAAAACTAGAAAGCACTAACATTTATGCACAAATAATTATAATTCTATTAAATTTATATTTAAATAAAGAATATAATATTTTAAATCAGAATTAGAACAAAAATATTACTTTTCCATCTCCAGCATAATGAAATATGCCATCAGTAGCAAAAAGAATAATTTTTCTTGAGCGATCATTCCATTTGATTTTTTCCTGGAAGATGAAGGCTTTGTAAGAAAATTTCTAAAAGAGCTTGGAAACTTAAAAAAAATTAAAATTTTAAATTATGGTAACTCTAAAATGTAAAAAAAAATCTAGGTAAATACACAAAACAATCCATCTAAATAATAATTTTAAATACAAAATTTGTTACAAGATTGATTTGTTGTTTTTCATATTAGATATAACATCTTAATTAAATAAGTCTTTTCTCCAATAGGAGAGAAACAATTAACACACCTATATAACAATTACTAAAAGCAATTAGACAATTAACATTTCATTTCTGACGTTCTTTCTTCTGATGAATGGATAATGAATCAAGATATAGCTGACAGTTGTGTTATTCCAAGATTAAAATAAGACTGTAATAGTTGGTAGTTAGTCAAATTAAAAACTAAATGCAGGTTGCAATTAAATTTCAATATACTACACGATAAATAGTTATTTTACAATTTAGAAAGAAACACTACAAAGAAATCTTGATACCTTACAAACAATAACTTGCATGATAGCATCAAAGCCACCTTCTGCATTGTCTAAATTACCAGAGAGATTTGCTTGAGAAACTTCTTGCTAGAAAAGGGAAAGATTAAAATTAATTACATTCATCAAAGCATTTATAAAAAATACAACAAACAATAAAATTCAATAAAAAATACAGCCATTCACCAGGTAACTACATTTACTTAAACAAAAACTACTTCTTTACTTAAAAATTTTCTATAGAATTCCAAAAAATTTAGAACAGAAACTTCATTTACTAAAGAAGATAGAAGTATAGCAACAAGAGTTCATGGAATTCTATAAGCAGTTTGAAAGTTAAAAACTACCAATCAGTAAATTTGAAAAATATACTTTTCCTATGAGCTTTTGTAAATTTTTTAATTAAGTATGCCAGTTAATTTTTAAGATAATATTTTCAAAACTTTTCCACACTGTGATAACGTTTGAGGTATATGGTATTCTTAAAATACATAACAATAAACTGAGCATACAACTTCCTAGAAATTAGATATTTTGTACTGTAATACCATATCTAGAATTTTAAATATATAAATTAGTAGTTAGCATAATAAATTTATTACAAGAAGAATGTACTTTATTATGGAAACCCATACTATACATGGGAAACCAGATACAAGAGATGTAACTTTTGTCAAAGATTTTCTAGCAAGATTTATACTGATTACCTAATCAGTTATGAAAACTGCAGTAATCAAATGTTACATTAAAGTCCCTCCTGTAAGAAAAATACTACAAAACTTTCTCCTTCATAGAAATACTCTAACAGCAATATAAATGATGATGCAGAGAAGTGAGATATGTAAATATTAAAGGAGGAAAGAGTTGTCTTAATTGGTGACATCATAAATACTCAAAGAATCATAGTATCCTAATAAAAATTTATATTACTGTTGACTATGAGATTTCCCTATAGATAAGAACAATATTGCAGGATAGATTTAAATTAAAAACAACAATTATGAACTAGTTATATTAATATAAAAAATGTTCCTCCTCAATTCAGTAACTGGCATAAATGAAAACACTAATTATCCCTTAAAAAATCTTAACCTAAAATTTGGGATATATCTGGACTTACCCTGAGACAAATCAACATTACTTTAATGTAAAAACTACTTACTGTGAAACGCGTCACATCTTCATTCAATGATAAATGATTTCTAAATCCATACGGTGAATTACAATAGACATCTCTGCAAGGATTAGTTAACCTAGAAGATGAATTTCTCATAAATAGATGAAAATCACTTTTCATAATAAACACAGTTTTGCAAATAAAAGGAAACCAGAGAAAAAGCTCTCAAATGATTACAGTAAATATTAAGTTAAAAATCTGGTAATGAATGACTTGTTTCTCAAAACAATATATATGTTAAGTTTATCAAGCTTACACTTGCATAAATTATATTTAGTAACAACAAATGGTAATATGATACTTTAACTTAACCTTTTCCTTACAGAGTGGGATAGCATGTATCCCAAGAATACAGTCCCAAGAATGAATATATATATAATGAATATATATATATATATATATATATATATATATATATTATATAACCCCCTTAATGGCCATTCTTATAAAGGGGGTATGAAATTTCCCGTTCTGAAGAGGGAATCAGAAAAATGGGCCCCGTAAAGTAAAGGTTAATTGGTAGTTCAAGTTGAAACTTTAAAAAAAAATTTATCTCCTTGAATTTTAACTTGTTTTATATCAGTAATAAGGTTTAAAAAAATGTTTATGTTCTTTGATCAAGCAGTTCTTTCTCTACAATACAGTCAGTCTAGTAAGTTAGTAATAATAACTGACAGGTAGGCGATAAAGTCTAGAGAAGTTTATCATTGGTAAAGACAAACGAAAAGTATTTTAAATTCAAAATAATATGAAAAAGTTTTACAACATTAAAGACAAGTTATTTTGAAGAAAAATTGACTATATTAAGGTATCAATAACCACACTAATTGAATGTTTGTTATATTTCTGGTGGGATGTGTACAGAATTTATATCTCTTGCAATAAAAATTCATATAACATATAGTAATTAATTTATAGCACCAATACATGGCTGAACAATCATTACAGTTCAGGCTCACAATATGTGTGAACACAGTGTTCAGTTGCCATTATCATGATGATATTGATATAAGTTTAAAAAGAAACAGCATAGCAAATAATTAATAGATGTCAACAATAGAAGTATTAATGCAAATACACTCTTAGTAGAGGGATAAATTTAGTTTTGTTTTGAAATCATCCAACATTAAATTTCATAGAGCTACTAAAAAGAAATGAGATATCTAACAAACTGATGATAATAAAGTAAATAGCTTTTAATTTTTGCAAAAATCTGAGAGTGAGAGTGAGCTTCAAAAAGTCTCTTTTAAACTATCACTTGAGAAAAGTTGCATTTAAAAAAATGTAACTGATTTCTTTTCAAAGAAAGGATTTTTCTTTCTACTTTATCCTGAATGCATAAATGTCACAAAAATAAAGGTGTCTGATGTATTACTAATTTGCAAATGTCCTAGTTAAGTCTTATTTCTAACATAGTAATTTTTCTAAGGGAATTTCATTTTTTATTTTGTTTTTCCCCACTTAGGAAATTAGATGCAAAACCTGAGCATTGAACCTCAATTTTATTTGACCCAAATAGAAAAAATTTGTTCATCAAAATTACATTTGGAATGATATTGCATTGTTTCATAACAATATACATGGTTTCTATTACATTCCATTGACTCAACAAATAATATATTAATTTTCAGAATAAGTGATTTTTTTTCAGAAGAATATATTCTAATTTTTATATTAAAATACAATACAATTAATTTTAAACAAACAAATCCACAATTTTATGACTTTTTTCTCATACATTATATCAACACAATTTAAAATTGCAAGCAAAATATAAAACTTTAAAAAAAAGTATGCAAATAGGATAATTCAATATACATAAACATTATTTCTTTCTTAATTATAAAGAAAACAAAACAAATACCTGTCAGGAACCATATCTACATATGGCATGACAACTTTATCAATAAAAGATCCAAAACCAAGACGGAAGTTCTTTGTGACATTGTTCATACTCTCAGCTGAGGAGAAAATAGAATATTATATAAGAATAGTACACAGAAAACAAACTGTTTCAAGTTAATATTATAACATACCTTTAACACTTTTCATATTAGTAATAATAAAATCTTAAAACACACAGAAATTTCAATTTTGCTGAATATGTGTATATTACTCTGATTAGAGGAATTAACATATTTTCCAACATAAAACAAATTTAATATTAAAAATATAACTAGAATTGAAACTTCTTTTTCCTATAAAAGTTAATCACAATTTTTTAATGGCAGGAAAATTGCATGGCCACAAGCTGAAATTCAAGTTATAATGCCAAAAAATCCACTATAAAATAAAGATAATTTTCTTCTACCACAAAACTAAAATGAAATGATTCCAAAAATTAAAACTATTTTAAGGACTGTTAACTATTTTAATCAAAATTATGAGTGAAAGTGGACACATCTTGTACATTAATGAGCAGCTATATTAAGGAATATTTTATGTACAGACCAATTATCATACATACCAATTGTGTCAGCTAATTCGGCCAAAGTTTCTTTATGCTTCTTCATGGTAAAAGTAAGATCCATAAGGTAATATAAATCTACAGGATAATCCTCAGCTTGTCTGAAAGTCACATCAAAAACAGCAGGATCACCTACAATAAAAATCGTAATATTCAGCATATTTAGTAAAGATTAAAAAAATAATAAATAATTACTCATGATGTAAAAACACAAACCAGGCCTTAGAGATAATTTTAGCTTCTGTGGTTTTAACTGTATAGCTGATCCAGCTACAGCCCCAGCATCACTGAGCTCTTCATCCTATAAAAAGGGAGAAAAATAATAATTAAACTTTATTTTTTTTTAAAAATATATACTATGCATACCATATTTAATATGAAAAAAATATGCTTGTTTTATCTAAAATTATGATAAGGTTAATAATAAGGTTTTATCCATATTTTAAATTGCACAGGTTATAAATTGTTTCATAATAAAAGCTTAAACAAATAAAAAGGAAATAAAAAGTAAGAAACATGACAAGTGATGCAATGTAGCAACCATTATTAGAATTATAAACCTAAATGTTTCAAAAAGTAAATAAAATAAAATTCAAAAAATTATAAATGCATTATGAGTATTTTTAAAACACATATAATTAAACAATGAGCCAGCTTAGATAACTATTAGGCTTATAAAAACATGCATAAAATTACTGGATGTTCAAAGTTCTCAGTTGATAATTTAATATGTTGAATAATTACTAAATTCTAACGTACTATACCAGTGCACTGTTAAAAGTATTATCTTAATTATTATTTTTTTTTTTACCCTATGCATTAACCTACAACAAAATGATTCTAACCTAAATAAAATAAACTTTAAAAGAATTTTTGAAAAATTAATTACTTGCCATATTAAAACTTTATGAAATTAATACAAAAACTAAGAAAAGTCTTTGGATAAGATTATAATGAAAAGTCCTAAGTATGAACATTTTATGTTATACATACCACTAATATCTGAGAACTTGTAGATGTACTGATTATATTTTCTTTTGAACAACCTCTTTCCTGAAGATTATCTATATAATCACACCTTGGAGTTCCTCTTTTATAGATCTAAAAATAAATAGATCGATCTGTCAATATACTGTTCAACTCAGAATATTTTTGGTGGATTTTGAAAACATCTTTTGAGAAGAATTACTTTAATTACCATAAGCATTGAAACACCTAAGTTCAGGATTCACTTAAATAAAACACATCACAATAAATACAGGTGTTTTGTCTTAATTAGATGAAACACTAATCATTAACTCAAAGATACTGAATAAACAGGCTGAAAATATTCAAAGTTAATAGTAAGGTAATACAAATTAAAAAATGTATGTAATTGATATGCTTAAAACAATAATAATCTATGGTCCTTAGCAAACACAAATTCTCTTACCTTATCAGAACACCATGCACAGTTACGAGATGCTAAACAAGATCCACATGTGAGTCGTGAGGAACAAGGTGCTGTATCTTCAGATAATGAAGCTTAAGCAAAGAAAGAAATAATTTTATGTATATTTAAAAATTATAATGATAAGATTATAATGATAATAAAAGGTAATCATATTTACCAGATAATAGTGCTAGACACACAAGACTTAGAAACAACATAATGGAGAGGTATTTCTAAAGCATAAACAAAAATAATAATGAGCACCTTATAAAACTAAAATATATGAAATAATTATTTACAACAACATATCATTTACTGATATATGTACAAAATAAATCGCTGAAAAATATTCCGTACTCAGCCGGTATAGGAATAAAAATTAATTTAACAAAATTCTCTAGGCGATAACTTTTTTAAAAATCAATATATAAAACATTTATAACATTTGCATACATTTTAACAAGGAAAGGTATTGACAGACTCAGTATTGCAATCAATATGATGAAAAGAATGATATTTGAGGAGGTAAAAATAAATACAATAATGGAAAGATAAGTCCACAGAAACCCAAATAGGAGTAAAGTGGTTATAGTATCAACGTATGACGAATTCCTGTGGTTGCATTTTTCTTACCTCAATCCTTCTCTTGGAAAAGATAACAAAATTTTAACGTTTTCTGGGGTTGAAGCTTGTATACATATGGGATTTCTCGCTTCACTGTAATCAATAATTTATGTTTATAACAGCGATTTCCTCTCCGTGCATTGACGCTTACACCCGAAGAAATTGTTTTTGAAGGCACTTAAAGCCGCATATCAGAAACACTCATATTTACTTTTTTTTTCATTTACAGTGAGAGAGCAGCGATTCTCATTGGCTAGTTATTTGATGCCAATTCAGTTTCAAAAGAAATCAATCACGGCTTTGCATTTATTTTTATTAGACTGGCTGCATTAGATGTTTTAAAGAAACGATCATTCACACGTCAAATCATTCGGATGCGTAATATTTCAGAACCTGAGATGATACCAGTGGAGCATCCAGGTTTTTTGTCTGAGGGTGGGGGTGGTTGAATTGTTTATGTACCAAAAACCTGCGGATAATGAAACTTTTAACGCTTTACTGTATTTACATAAAAACAGAAGAGAATATTTAGAAGAAAATTTAACCCCTAAATCCCCTCCTCTCACTGCGTCACTGGATGAAATGAATGTTAGAATTTATGAAGATTTAAATTACGAAATCATTCTCCCTAAACATACGAAATTTATTTCCTTCAAAGTACCTGTTGATTACCCATTCTAAGTAGTTAAAAAAATACGAGGCTTTATTAACAAATATTGTATTTAACATTAATACGTGTAGTATGCCATATCAAACGTGTAAGGGAACATGTTTAATATTAACAGGGAATTAATTATTTATCGTAACAGGTATAAAACAAGAAAAGATTCAAAACTTTTCAAACAAACTTATTTTAATAATTTTAAAAAGGGGGTTTCCTTTGACAGAATTTTCATGCATTTATCTCATATTTCCGTTTAAAGTCGTAGATTATATGGTGGTCAGAGTTAGTTCTAGGGATTTAAAACAGTATTTACTCATAATTACAAAATAATACTCAATGCATCTCAAAGCAGGCATTCTCAGAATAATACTCAGTGTGGATCTCAATGCAGACTTCCGACTTCGGATAAAGGTGGGATTTTCCTTTTAGCATTAAGTTTAGAGGCCCACCTCTAAAAGACAGAGTGACTACGTTGGTAGATAGGTTTAATCCAGTGGAAAGTTGAAATCTCATATCACAGTGTTGACTAATACAAAGTGATAAGTGACATAACTCAATGCATAAATAGTTCAATTGAGTGAAGGGTACCACCCGAAGTTTTCTAACAGGATATGTGAGTTTAATAAATGCATTTTTTATGGCAACTAGAACTGAGAATATCTGTTCTGAGAATAAATGCCACGTCCAAGAGAAGTTTGTTTTATGGTTATGCATCCTGTAAACGGTAAAACAACCAAGCCAGTCAAAATGACTGGTTTTAACACTGGTTGATATAAGTATATCTTAACTGTCAGTAGTTTTAACGTCTTGTGTTAATCTTTATGCTATCAAAACTGCATAGAAAATGCACTCAAATCATCACCTGTGCTGAAATTTAGGTTTTAACTTAGTAATTATAATTTTTTCATGTATGTCTGCTAAAACTTTCATGGGGGTCGCTTACCGCCGTATTTGAAAGTCATGTTATGAAAATCAGTGAAACAGCAAAGATACACTTTCGTATTTTCATAAAGAGTGGACAGATCCTTAGATCTTTGAAGCACCGACATTAATTCTATGGCTAAAATCCCCTTGTATCCTCTGAAAGGTTACCGAGTAAAACAAATCATGTGTCTCTGTCATATTTAAGCAGCAGTCGTAATCCAACATCTGAAATTGGTTTTTCAACATAATACATCCAGATGCTATACATTGTATAGCAGCTGGATGCACGAGAGGAAATTATCTAACAGGGAATTACGGTAGTCTCACGTAGAAAAAATATAAATATTCTCTTCACAGAGTTAAAATTTCAGTCAAAATTTTGGAGAGTTTTTAATATGTCAACTAAGTTTTATAAGTAAATAAATAAATAAAATCCATAATTTATAGTAGCTTCTTTTCTTTCTTTGATATATATATATATATATATATATATATATATATATATATATATATATATATATACACCGTAAGACGGGGTAACTGCCGAGGTAACTTTGTGACACACAGTAATTTTTTCGTATTTCGGATCTTGCGCCGCGCTCGTACCGGGAAGGCAAAGAACAGCAAAAATAGCTTGTCCGACATACAGAGACACCTAGTGGCCAGTGTCCGAAGCTTTTGTGCGCCATTCTCTTCGCTGGCCATTGTATTTTTCAAACCCGTTGTCGAGCTATTGACTCAAACTTCGGCGACTTTGTGTGCTGAAGGCACCTTATACAATCAGTGGCGTAGCGAGCATAACTGACGCCCGGAGCACGATACCTTTGTGGCACCCCCCCCCCCGAAAAACATATAGTAATATAATATATAGACCTTATATTGGCACCTCCCCGATAAACATATAGTAATATAATATATAGACCTTATATTGGCACCCCCCCCCCCCGAAAAACATATAGTAATATAATATATAGATCTTATATTGGCGCCCCTCTGCGAGAGGCGCCCGGGGCATGATAGACCCCCTTGCCCCCCGCTCGCTACGCCACTGTATACAACTAACTACTACAGGAAATTATTTTTTATTGTCAAAATGTAGGTTAGATTGTGGAGCAATATAACTTTTGTATAGTGATATTTCCGAGTGATATGAGAACATAACCTACATATCGAAAGGTGACGGGGTTACTTTGTGACACATTAACACTGTCACTAAATAACTCACAAAGACGACCCACCTCTTCCAGCCGCTCGATATGGCATTTTTCAGTCCTCTAAAATACCACAGGAGAGAAAGAAGTATTGACTATCTGGAAAAAAACTACCCGAAGAAGCAGAATGTGCCGAAAGACGAATTTCCTCATCTTCTGAAAGAACTGATGGCTGCCCTGGACACCCGGGGTCTCTTTGGTGTCAAAGATATAGATAAAACTACCAATATTTGTAATAGGTATATATAATTGTGTATGAAGCTTTTAATAAGCATTTTACTGTCTAACTTTGTGCCAAGTAATTTTTCCTCTTGCATTTCAAGGCGAAAACACAGATGTCACAAAGTAGCCCCGCCGGGTGGGGCAACTTTGTGACACCTTTTATCTTTAATTTCTCAATTGTAATTAAAGGATCCGGGTAAGCGCAATACATTACTATGTAAGGAAAGGGTGTACCAATAATGTTTTGCAATTGTTCGTTTTGGGCTGCTTTTAAAACTGATCGGCTGGCACAGGAAAAAATTTTAAATCCGTCACAAAGTAACCCCATTGTACGGTATATATATAACATTTTACTATATGCACAGTATGTTTTGAAATAAATCGCTATATTTTTCTTCAAACTTGGTACTAAACCTGGTATTTTGAATGCATCCTCTTTACAGAGCAACATATTCATTTCTCCGATAACAAATTCCTTTGTTTATTTTTACCTATCAAAAGCAATTATTAAAATAATTACAAGATAAAAAGAACTTTTTATATACCATGTTTTTAAATTTCCTGTTGAATCATATAAACTTGACAATTCTATGTATTAATAAATACTTTTTAAAATATTTTGATGAATTATCCCATCAACTTGAAAGAAAATAAAGTTAACTGGAAGTTAACTTGCGTTTAACTTTTCGTTCCCGTCCCGGTCGATAGATGGCTGCACTAGTCTACAAAACAAAATTAACTGAAAAAGAATTCAATCCTGCTTAAAGAGGGCTAAAAGTATTAAAAGAATGCATTGTCATCGTGTTCTGAGCTATTCTAAAAGTTTCAAATGTCTAGCTAGTCGGGAAGTTAGTTAAAAATCGATTGCAAGATTTGAACTGGACAAACACACAAACACACAAACAAACAAGAAAGCGAGTTAGTAAAAACATGTAAAAAAACGGTTGAAGAGCTGTAATTGACATACATGAAACAATACATCAAGCGAGTATGTGCGCATGCGTAAGATTATACAATTTTAAAGAATGTTTAACAAAAAATTGAAATGATATAATTGCACCAAATGGTTATTCCAGAGCCAGCAAATTTGTTTAGCGTACAGCTTCGACACTGCTGGCCCCTGCTCCCCATCTGTGTTATAGACTATAGACAATAGTAATTATTCTTATTTTTCCCCCTCTTTGTCGAGACAATTAAATAATTCACGACTCCTTGTAACAAACAGAGAACATTTCAGATTTTGGCGATAATGTAGCTAACTCTGTCTTTTTGTAGCACTGTCATTGCTAGCAGAGAATGCACAGAATGGTTATAGAAAATGTACACTATACTTCATTCAAATACACATTGTAAGAGTATTGTGCTTCACCAATGAATATTGATGAGTTTTAACATTCTCGTATACGATCACTTTGAAATAATAGTCTGCCAATAGCAGTATTCAAAACCCGAAAAAAAAATAGAAAAAGAACCTTCTTAGGAAGATATATCAATTTGCAGATACATAATCGAGAATATTCAAGGGACGTCTCTGGTATATCTAAAAAGCACTTACTCATAAGGCAACAGAATATTTATAACCAAGTTTTTATTAACTCGCTTTCTTGTTTGCTTGTGTGTTTGTGTGTTTGTTTGTCCGGTACAAATCTTGCAATAGATTTTTAACTAACTTCCCGACTAGCTAGACATTTGAAACTTTTAGAATAGCTCAGAACACGATGATAATGCATTATTTTAATATTTTTAGCCCTCTTTAAGCAGGATTGAATTCTTTTTCAGTTAATTTTGTTTTGTAGACTGGTGCAGCTATCTATCGGCCGGGACGGGAACGAAAAGTTAAACGCAAGTTAACTTCCAATTAACTTCATTTTCTTTCAAGTTAATGGGATAATTCATCAAAAAATTTTAAAATGTATTTATTAAAACATAGAATTGTCAAGTTTATATGATTCAACAGAAAATTTAAAAACATGGTATATAAAAAGTTCTTTTTATCTTGTAATTATATTGCTATATATCATTATTACCCAGCATTTTATTAAAAATCAATGAGCAAGCATAGCATTAATTTAATTTTTTTAAGAAAAAAATCACGAAGTTCTAGTGAATATTACCTTTCAAATGTTAGCAAATTTTAAAATAAAGACGAAAAAAGGATTATCAGTAATTAATAATAAAAATTTTGTTTCAATGTGACCATTAGTTCACACCATCACTATAAGAGAGGAATTCATTTGAAATTCATTGCTGCAATCTGTCGGCTAGACGTGCAATCTTTAGATTAGAGCAAATTTATTTTTTGAAAAGCTATAACAATTCCGCATTATTTGAAATTATAATTTTTACTTAAATTTAAAATTATTTAATTGTCTTTTCTAAATAACTCTCATTAAACTAATTATACCAATGGGTTTCTACAGCATTTTAATTACTTTCTATGGAGAGAGAAGAAATTGTTAAAAAATATACAAATAATATGAAAAAAAAATAAACTGAAAAAAGAAAAGAAAAAAACTGAAAAAAAATTCAGGTTGTCTCTTCTAACGAAACTACCGAGGGTTATTATCGTAGGATTACTTATCGTTTGAATGCCTTTCTTATTTTATTTTCTTTAAACGCATTTTATTACTTTTCTGTTTACTTGTTTACTGCTACTGGGTTTGGGGCGGTTCCAAAATTATAACTCGCGTCACAGGACAATTTTTTTCTCTCCGAAGGACCGTTATTGAGGAACGTAATCCTACATTAAAAAAAAAAAACTGAAGCTAGTAAACTTTTCTTCTTACACCGAGACAGGAAAATGTTTTAGCAGTTTTGAAAGGGGACGAGTGAATCATCCAATAAATAGTGTTTTCATCAAATGCAATCTTATTTTGAAAATATGAAAGTTACTACTCACAATAATGGTAAATAATTAATGCCTGTTCTTGAATACTGTAATGGCTAAGAATGTTAAATTTCATTATCGCAAAATAAATCATTCTTTTGGTGCAACATTGAAGTTAGTTTGAATTCCTCGTAAAAATGAATAGCGCGAGACCAAACACATTGCGGTTTCTCTCTCTTATGAAAAACTATGAGTTTAATCAAAGTTTAATTTTTTTTTCGATTTCTCGAACAGCTGCATGAGCTATTTCTTAACACACAGTGCTAACATCCAAGTATGTTACACTATTAATCGCGCACTTGTGAGATATAGTGAATTATCTCTATCCAGCCACCCCTAAAAACGGCCATATTTTGCTCAGAACCGATTGAAGACTCCATAGAGCCAATGTGAAAGAAACCCCTTTTTTACGGCCACTTTTTTTCGGAATATATTACTGGCCGCCATAGAGAAGTTTCATTGCATATATACAGTGTACGCTGGATTATTCGTGTTCTGATTATCCAGTATGCGGATTATCTGTACTGAAAAAAAAATATGAAATCTTTATCCAAAACTAGTTGGTACTTTGGTACCCGTCAAAACTTGATGGCTGGATAGTAGATAAATGTACTAATACACACATTATACTCAACACATCATTGCCAAATGTTGGAAATCATTATATTAAGAATAGAGAAACACACTTTAAAAAATTACTATTGAACCCGATAAAAAGAAATAGGGGTTACTCAAGAGCGCGAAATAAACAATTTCCGTCAGGTATAATTTTATATCTCACAAATATAGTTAAAAATAAAAATGGCAGAGAGAGAGAGATTCTTCGGTATAAATAAATTAACGTGTTGCTGTCGCTTCGTACCTAGTAAGTATCTAAAGCCAGATTTAAACAAGTCACTGAGCATGCGCAGAAAGCAATTTTTTAATTATAAACTATCGCTAATTAATAGAAGTTGCGGTTTCAAATACCAGATTTGACATATCTATAGATTAAAATCTTTCGTTTAAGACCAAAATGAAGTAAATTGATGCAGTAGCTTTCTCTCACCGACTGCCAAAAGAAACGGCTTAGAAACTTAAATTTATAGATAATACCTACATAATTTATTAAAACCTGCATGCAAATTTTTTCCGACATGTGTAAATTAAAAAACAAACAAACAAACAAACAAAAAAAACAAGATTTTTAAAATAACAGTGTTCTATTTATTGAGAAGATATTTATTTGATAAAGGAAACTTTTTTTTTTATTTCCCGGAATTATGAATAAGCTGATATCATATCATGTTAGGAAAATTCATAGTGATATCTAAAACCTATCAAATATTCGGTAAAACAAAAAACAAAAAATTACGGATTGTATACAGAAATTAAATTAATAAAATAGAAAAGCAAGTGTAGTATTATATTTTGAAAATACAATAAAAGTTAATAGAAATCGGTTTATCCGTGTTATTTGATTATTCGTGCTATTTCCCCCCCCCCCCCTCCACCAACACGGTTGATCAGGAGTACACTGTACTGGTACAAGAAGTGCCTAAGTCAGCTTTTTGCAAGATGACTTTGTTTGCTTATGTCTCTTTAAAACAATATTATTTTCAATGTAAGAAGTACCCAAGTCTGTACAATGGTTTAGAAAGCACTTTTAAAGCATCGAGAAAACTTGGGCACTTCTTACATTGAACATAATAATTTTTTAAAGAGATATAATCAAACAAAGTCATCTCGGAGAAAACTGACTTAGATACTTCTTGTACCAAGTCACACACACACACACATATATATATATATATATATATATATATATATATATATATTTGCTCCATGGTTGCAATGTTTGTGACGTCAGTCTTCTTGCGGTCTCCTAAACTTAACTTTCACTTTGTCTGGCGCCGAGTTTGGTGTTCTATGATAAAGCCACTGATTATTCACTTCTTCTGTTTCTTATGGATTGTACGGTGTCTAAGTATGTTTATTGCTCAGATCATACTTATTAGAAACAATCCATTGGTTTTTAGACAGTATCGGCACCGCTGATGACAAGATGCTGTCTAAAACCTATTTTTCACTTATCTTTTCATGTTTTTTGTTCCTGGCTCTTGTGGTTCTAAGCATATACTGGTTTTTCACTTTCAACTGTGTCTTTTATATACACTGCTGGCCACCCAAATTGCAACACCAAGAAAGACAAGAGATATCACAACAAAATTTATTTTGTAGATAACATGTTGACCAAGTATCAAATGATTAAATTTATAGACTTCTGTGAAGTGTGGTTCCTGCCAAAATCAGTAGCCAGAGTAGCCGCCATTGTTGGAGATCACCGCTGCCACACGCCTCGGCATTGATTCAAAGAGACTTTGGATGAGTACTTGGGGTACAGCAGACCAAGCAGCTTCCACACGTTGCCAAAGTTGATCTGCTGTGGCAGCTGGGGATGGAATCTGGGTCAATCGTAGAGCAACCATGGACCACATGTTTTCTATCGGCGAAAGATCCGGAGAGCGAGGCGGCCAGGGAAGCTATTCAATCTGGCGATTGACGAAGAACCGTTGGACAATGCGTACCACGTATGGTCGCGCATTATCCTGTTGAAATATGCGACCATGGTGGTGTTGCAGACAGAAGCGTGACTCGTCAGTAAAGACAATTTCATTCCATTCTGCCGTCCATATCCTTCTGTCATCGCACCATTGGCGGCGGAGACGTCTGTGGTTCTGCGTCAAGGGTAGACAAAGCAATGGACGTCTTGCGGATAGACCACTCTGCTGTAAACGGCGTCGAATGGTACGCGCAGACACTGGATGATGCGTTACAGACTGCATGTGCTGTGCTATTGTTCGTGATGTGACTGAGCGATCCGTCACTGCCATGCGCACAATTTGCCTGTCATCACGTGAAGTGGTGCGCTGAGGCGGATGCGATCGAACACGCCGGTCCGTCGTACCCTCCTGCATCCAACGATCACATATCCGCATTACAGTTGTTTGGTTTCGTCCAACACGACTACCGATTTCCCTGAAAGATAATCCACAATCTCGGTAGGCCACTATCCTTCCTCTGTCGAACTCGGATACTTGATCAAAAGATGATCGCTGTTTTCTACGAGGCATAATTAATCGTTTAGTTTGAAAAAACCACAAGAAAAACACAATTGCCGAACTTGAAATCGTCGAAATCTCCAAGCCTTAAATAGCGCTTTGAAGTGGCGCCACATGCGCGCGTGATGTGCGCTGAAATTCTAATCATTTGCATATCTCACCTCCGCTAATGCATGTTGTAAATTTCATGTTATTTGCATGTTTCCTTCAGGGTGTTGCATTTACAGTGGCCAGCAGTGTATATATATATATATATATATATATATATATATATATATATATATATATATATGTGTGTGTGTGTGTGTGTGTGTGTGTATTGATATGTTATACTTAATGTAGTCAGCTTAAATATTTTAATTTTACTTTTTTATTTAATACTATTATTTAACGCTTTATTTAGATTTATTATTTAATGATAATCTCTGGTTTAATATGTTTGTTTCAGTTTAATTGTTTTTCACTTTAATTGATCTAAAAGGTTTTGGTGTTGTAGCCGACCTCCGGGAGTGTTATCCGGACGGAAAAAGTTTAACCGGGGTTGGGGGGTCCCCCCTCCCAGTCATCAACTATAACACCTCCATTTCCATTCAGTTTTAGTACTATTATGTTAACTTTAATGATATCTGTGTTTATAGTATTACTAGCTGAAGTATCCGGCTTTGCCCGGAATTTTAAGAAGGTTTGTTAACCAAAATCGATTTAAAAAATTAACACACTATAAATTAGCCAAAAAAAAAGCATGTGAAATGTTATACATTTCTCAGTATTTTGGTAGATGCATTCTTTCATCTTTGTACCACTAAAAGTTGTAAAGTAAAAATGTCAAATTGTGGAATGTTTGTTAACCAAAATCAATTAAAAAACTTAACACAGTATAAATTACATAGCCAAAAAAAAAGCATGTGAAATGTTATACATATCTCAGTATTTTGGTAGATGCAGTCTTTCATCATTGTACCACTAAAAGCTGTAAAGTAAAAATGTCAAATTGTGGAATGTTTGTTAACCAAAATCAATTTAAAAACTTAACACAGAATAAATTACATAGCCAAAAAAAAAAAGCATGTGAAATGTTATACATATCTCAGTATTTTTGTTAGATGCAGTCTTTCATCATTGTACCACTGAAAGCTGTAAAGTAAAAATGTCAAATTGTGGAATGTTTGTTATCCAAAATCAATTTAAAATCTAAACAGTTTAGCAAGATTTAACCTTCTATGTTTGGAGCAAAAGAAACTGATAAGTAAAACATAAAATATACATACATTTATAATAAACCACTAAAAGCTGAAAAGGAAAAATGTCAAATTGTCTTTTGGAAAGTAAAGCTGAAAAGTAAAAATGTCAATTTGTCGAATGTTTGTTAACCAAAATCAATTTAAAGACTAAACACAGTATAAATAACATAGAAAAATAAGCATGTGAAATGTTATACACCCAAATAATTTTTAAAAAATCCAATATAAAATATATAAATTTATAATTAACTCCTCAGAATTCATCTAGATTTAATCTTTCATCTTTGGAGCAAAAGAAGCTGAAAAGTAAAACATAAAATATATACATTTATAATAAACCATTAAAAGCTGAAAAGGAAAAAATGTCAAATTGTCTCTTGGAAAGTTAAGAGTTTTAAAAAGTAAAGCTGAAAAGTAAAAATGTCATTTTGTCGAATGTTTGTTAAACAAAATTGATTAAAAAAGTAAACACAGCATAAATAACATTTAAAAAAAAACATGTGAAATGTTATACACATCTCAGAATTTTAGTAGATTCAGCCTTTCATTTTTCAAGTTTAAATTAAAAATGTCAAATTGTCTAATGTTTGTTAACAAAAAGTAATTTAAAAACTAAACACAGTATAAATAACATAGATTTAATAACAGTATAAATATCATAAAATATATACATTTATAATAAATCACTAAAAGCTTAAAAGTAAAAATGTCTAACTGTCCATATAAATACCTCCATAAATGCAGGATTCTGTAGCCAAAAAAATATATAAATAAAGTATTAAAATATTTGTTAAAGGCACTGACTGATGAAAAAATTAACAGAAATCTGCAGTTTGGGCTACACGCACCATAAATGCAAGATTCTGTAGCAATAATAGAAACATCCTGTCCTTATTAAACTCCATATAAATCTCTGTTCAATTAAACTGATCCAAATATTATCTGAAGTACCTTCATAAACTATGTTTCTCGTTTCTTGATTCGGGGTTCAATATAAATATTTTTTAACCAAAGTCAACTTAAAAACTAAACACAGTATAAATAACATAGGAAAAAAACGTGAAATGTTATACACATCTCAGAATTTAGATAGATTCAGCCTTTCATCACTAAAAGCTGAAAAGTAAAATTGTCAAATTGTCTTTTGCCTTGTGAACTCTGCATGAAAAATTAAACATAGTATAAAAAAGGGATGGGAAATGTCATACACATCAATACTAAAAAACAACGAATAAATTTTGGTTCGAATTTGACTCTTAGTGTACTTCACTCTTGAAAATAGTTGTTCTCAGATGTACGTGCTTCCAAACGTTGATGACCAGAATAACGCTTGACTATGCAGTGAAGGATATTTATATCTGGGCAGGTATGATTTATGAGTACAACAAAGAGACTCGATTGAATTTCTCTTTAAGTTAGATGTCAGATTGCAACTCTATGCATTCCATTTGACAATTTGCTAGCATTATATATATATCGACTGTAAATAGAATAGAAAACATGCAAAAACAAAAATTGTCTATTTTCCCCGAAGTCCTGAAATCAATTTTAAATTCTTGTACTAAATCGGAAAGTAGGGCTGCGTATTTTATAACATTTTTAGAATTGTGCTTGGTCAGCGTCTCGAAACGCAAAAAATTTTTAACATTTCATTTGGCTTGCCATAATTTCAACTTCATGGATATTGCACTGAAGTAAAATCCATGAAGTGACGGGTGTTTGAGTCATTTAAATGGGCATTCAGATCTATCAAAATCGGCTAAATATGCAAGCCAGTTAAAGGGTCAAAATGTTGAAAGGGTCAAAATATAGAGATGAAGCTAAACGTTGCATGTATTATTTTTGCATTTTAAAATTTTCTCTTAGATTGTAGGCCATTTTGAAGATAACTGTCATATGTATCATGTGTGAGAAGGAAATTAAAATATTATCATTAGGATTTTGTGGAGAGTGATAGGCGTTTTATCTAAATTTCAGATTAATATTCTACGTTCAGAGTCAATTTTTCAAAAAAAAAATCATTTTTTACAGATTTTTTTGGTCTTTTATGGTAAAATAGCACTACTTTATTTCAATATTCTTTCTTTTTATGCTTCTGTCTACAACTCTTTACAATATTTCTGAAATATAATTGTAGTTTTTTTATTTTGGGCTGTTTTTATAAGGAAAGGAATGACGAATCAGGAAAATTTTCATAATAGAACATAAAATTGCATGTATTATTTTTGCATTTTAAAATTTTCTCTTAGATTGTAGGCCATTTTGAAGATAACTGTCATATGTATCATGTGTGAGAAGGAAATTAAAATATTAGCATTAGGATTTTGAGGAGAGTGATAGGCATTTTAGATAAATTTCAGATTAATATTCTACGTTCGGAGTCAATTTTTTAAAAAAAATAATTTTTTAAAGATTTTTTTGGTCTTTTATGGTAAAATAGCACTTAAAAATTAATAAAAGGAACAAAAACCTACCTGTAAATAGCATACTTTTTTTTATAAATTGGTCAATTTGAAGTAATTTTTATTGAAATTTAGCTAAAATGCATATAACTCTGAACAAAATTATATTGCTACTATTTTAATTTCCTTCTCACACATGATACATATGACAGTAATCTTTGCCTGCGGCTTGTCCACTTATTATAGTCGCTTCTATAAAGTTCTTCATCAATTTCTTTATACATAATCTTGAAGGTGGATCCAAATTCCCGAGAAGCATAATAGGTGCACCAATCTTTAATTCCAATATATGTGGCGGTACTCCAGATGGCCACAGAGAGTTCAAAAATGTGTTTCTCTCAGAATTATGTTTTTTAGCACAAATCTCTACGGTTATCATGATATCTCACATAATAATGTATATAATTTGATAAAATTTTCAGAAAATGTTTTAGATGCTATTGTTAATGAAATGAGGCACAATAATTGGTGTATAATAAATAGTTTTTTATTTGGGGCTGTTTTTATAAGGAAAGGAATGACGAATCGAGGAAAATTTTCATATTGGAACATAAAATTGCGTGTATTATTTTTGCATTTTAAAATTTTCTCTTAAGATTGTAGGTCATTTTGAATATAACTGTCATATGTATCATGTGTGAGAAGGAAATTAAAATAGTAGCATTAAGATTTTTATGCAGTTATAGGCATTTTAGCTAAATTTCAATAAAAATTACTTCAAATTGACCAATTTACAGAAAAAGTATGCTATTTACAGGTAAGTTTTTGTTCCTTTTTTTAAAATTTTTAAGTGCTATTTTACCATAAAGCACCAAAAAAAACCTTTAAAAAATCATTTTTTAAAACAAACAAAAGCTAAAACACAAACATAGCTAAACACAAACATAGTTAACCGTAAATAAATCGCAAAACTGTGCTTAAGTTTAGACTGATTCTTTTTAGTTAAGATATACTAATTTTTATGCTTTTAAAAGTACATCGTGCATTATAAAATTAAGAACAATATAAAATACAGTAACGGATTATTGCTTCTTTTAGGAAACAACAAAACAATGTTTCAAATTCCAACTTGTGTAACTATTGCCACTCGCTGCTACTATCGTCTGATGAGCAAAAAAAATTAAATAATTCAATATTATTCTGATTTTTCACGCTAGTGGAAAAAATGCCACGCCCACTTTAGAGTCACTTGAAATAATTAAACACACACAAATATATAAATTACACAAAAGGTTTTTTTTTTAAATTCTGTAATGTGTCTAAATCTCCACTATGGAAATATATCGGAGAATTCCATCATTTTAATAAAAAATTTCTAAAATGAAAATAGCAACAAATAACGTCTGTTTATAATCTGAAGACGATGTTAATTTCACTGAAATGTTTTAAAATATAAATTTTAGATAAGAAATATTTAACGCATTTACTACGCATTACATCGTTTCAATAAGAAATGTCTGAAATGAAAATGGCAACAGAGAATGTTTGTTTACAAAATAACGCGGCGAAAATAAACGACGATCGTTAATTGAAATGTCTTAAAGTAAAAAATCTGACTTGAAAGATTATTATTTTCATTTATTATTCTGGTTTAATATATAACTTGAAACTTTTTGATTTTATTTATTTTTATCTTTTCGCTCGCTGTTTGCCAGCTAACCCTAACGTGGACGCCATATTCAGAGGGGTGATTCCACAAAGTGTAACAGCTTACATTTAGTTTCAAAATTGTGGTTTTTATTAATTAAAAATCAACAGTAATTAATTTCGATTTTTGAAGTTCTTCAGACCCTCGGCTGTTTTTAAAGACACTTGTATGTAAAATTTCACGATCGTTGCTCCTAAACTGTGGATTTCTATACAATTACAGAGAGACAAACATTCATTTTTATATATTAGATATGGTCGCATCATTCCTCACTTTATATTCATTTTTAATTATCAAATAAATAAATAAATAAATAAATATATATATATATATATATATGTGTGTGTGTGTGTGTGTGTGTGTCTGTGTGTGTGTAACAAGAAATCCCGGCCTTCTCTAAATTTACATTTACCGCGTATTCTAAATTATCCTGTTAATAAGGCATGACCCCTTTACCAAAATTGCAACCTAAAAGTAAAATAAGATAATTTTTCGTAGCCCTGCAGATCATCAAGCAGGCATGCGAAATATCTGAACTCAATAACATCCCCAGATATGAGTGTTCAAAGTTTATGAGATTCCAAATGTCAGTGTAAAGTCAAAATTCTTGAAGAGCCCTCGAACCACTCTGGATTTATGCCTTCTATAACATCGAAACCAGACTTTAGAAGAACTTTATGGCCGCTTATTCTGCACCCAGGTCAATAAGTCGCAGATCTAACAAGCGCGGGATCTAACAATAAAGTATCCCCGGGAGAACTGAAGTGGACACGTGAACTCCACGAACCTAAAGTCGCCCAATTAAAAAATAAGTAGTTTAGGCCCTCTGGCGTCAATATCGCAAAACACTCATTTACTATTTGCGTGAACGGAAGACTTCTCTCTCTTCGTGTCTAGCTCTCGTTGTTGTTGAACCTGCTGTCCGCTCCTGTCTTAACCTTTTATGTAATCCGCGCCCCGTCCGTGCAAGTCCAGTGGCCGCTGCAGCCTTCGTAATGCTTCATAGTTAAATAAAAAGGATTTCCTGGATATCTTCTGAAATCTGTGTTCTTCTTCTCTGGCCCCATGTTTGTTACTCTCATCACTGAATGAGCGACTGCATATGTGTTTGGTTCTCCCTAAATCTCTCCATGTTGTGCGCAGCGATTTACTGTATGATCAACACCATCGTGCCGACTGCATCTCCCATAAGTTCTACACATTAATTCCCTTGTGTTAAAATTTCCAAATGTGATTATTATCACATTTAAAGCCGACAGGATTATATTCCTGCCCAGGGTACCCTACGATTTTTGAGTGATTAATTATAATTGTGTTACGATGAAAATTTTAGGTATGCAACGTATTAACTTCAGCGGATATCTTCCGTAAAAAGAAAAATTTCAAGTGTCTATCCTAAAAAATGAAAGGATATTTGTGCAACTTCCTGAAAAATTTGTGCAGTTTCTTCATGTTGTTACATGCACATGATAATATTACGTACCGCTGGATTTCGAGAGTTTAATTCCATACAAGAATTTCCAAAGCTTTTTTAGAATTTTCAAATGATAATATTACGTACATGAAATTTATGAAATATATATATATATATATATATATATATATATATATATATATATATATATATAGAGAGAGAGAGAGAGAGAGAGAGAGAGAAACTTCTCTATGGCGGCTAGCTCTGGTTCCAAAAAATAGTGGATGTTTTGAGGAGTGGCAGTGGAAAAAGAGTTTCTTCCATAACATTGGTTTTGCGAGTCTTTAATTAGTTCTGTACAAAATATGGCCATTTAGAGGGGTGGCCGGCTAAAGCAGTTTCACTCTATATATATATCATGAAGAAATGAATACGGCATCTAAATGCTGACATTCCTAATCAAATAGCCCGTTTGAGCTTTTAAATTGGATTTTGCGTAATTTGATACGTGCATCAAAATCAATGTCCTTAGAATGAAACAGTTCAAAAATACAATCCCATCCCAGGTTTTCCACAGCTTACCCTCTTATTAATGACTTACCGAGTGCAGGATTGTGCTCTCATGAATAAAAACACGAAGAAAAGTAGAAAAAAAAATCATGCAATGCAGGCATTTCTCCCCTCCTTCCTGCTTGTGGGAATAAAACGCAACCATAAAAATTAGATGCCATATGCCAGGACACTAGACGGGACAAGTTTCCACTTTGCTGATTCACTGCTAGCAAAAGGATGGTAGAGGTCATTTGGCGAGAGGTTTTGAGATCTTTATAGGGGCATGTGGTGGGTGATTCTTTGAGATCAAGGATCTCGGAAGCATATTAAGTTTAAACAAGGTTAAGAGGATTTTTTTAAAGCTCTTTATCGTGCGATATTATAAGAAACAGTGATATTCTTGAAATATTTAGAAGTCAAATTTTCTGTGGTTTTGCGGTCCTAAGAATCTGAATTTATCAAAACTCGGCGTCGTCTCCTAGAGAGTGAGTCAGCTAGTTTGTTCGAATATCTCGAGAACTATTTGATGACAAAGAAATGAATTTGACGAGAAATAGTTCACAAGACTAATGCCAAATCTGCTCGAAAATCAGTAGAGAATCAGTCTATTTGATAAGAAAATCATTAGTTCAAAAAAATTATAATAAATAATAAATAAAGCAAATGAAATTTAAGGGCTTGAGGTTGATCAAAGACATGGCTCAGTAATTCAGTGGTTAAATTATTGGCATGGAGTGCCGATGTCATCTGTGTAATTCCTGAGCCGGTCACAGCTGTGGGTTTTACAAGAGAAAAAAATATGAATGTTGGCGGAGGGGGAGATTGGGGTCATTGCGAGTTTAAATTTACAACATAAAATCATAAGTTTCAACAGATATCTGTTGATTTTAGAAATTCTAACTTCTGTCGGGAGACTCAGTTTTCTAAAATTAAGAAATTTAGCATTATTGAAATTTAGCATCAGGCCCAAAACCAGGAGGGAGGCTAGAGGGTCTGAGAACATTCTAATATCATCTTGAGGCTCCCCTCCTTCCGAATTGATTCAAAATAAACAAAAATGCTGAAATAGAATTTGAAAAATTTTATTTTGTCTTTATTCACCTTTTTTTCCCAATAAATGGTTCTTATTTAGCAAATAAGTTTTCTTATCTTAAATCTTCTCTTTAATGAACCCCAGTCCTTTGTGCAGTGGCGTAGCGAGAGGGGGGGGGGGGCAAGAGAGTCTATCGTGCCCCGGGCGTCACTCGCAGAGGGGCGCCAAATAGTCCCTAAGACAAACAAGATTTTCCAAAAAGGTATCCCAAACGGGCGCCAAAAAGGTATCGTGTCCCGGGCGCCAGTTATGCTCTCTACGCCACTGCCTTTGTGAATTGAAAATTGTTGATACTTAGTTGTTTTTTTTTTTAATTTTCCGCCTGTTTGGAGAGCTTCTAAAATCTTATAATCTTATGACTCCTTTTGTCATTGTTGCATCCTGATTCGAAGACGAGTGCTAATAAATTCCACTGTCACAGACGTCGAAGAATACTTTGGCTTCCATATTGTGTTTAAATTAAATTTGATCTAAAGTTAACGAAATCTTTGATTATACTACATGGAAGTTAGAGACTTGAAAACTGCATCTGAACGATGTTATTATTATTTTCTTTTAAGCATATACTATGCAAAGGAAGTGATTTTACAATTATACGGGAGTTCACCCGTAATATTACCTTAAATCAACCCCCTATCACCTGCCTTTGGCTGGTTACCTCTTTGTATTGCAAACTCAATTTTTTCCTTCTTTTGTATAAACTACCAAATTTTGCTCCTAAAATATTAATCTACTTTTAACCTGTGTCTTTATAATGTGATCTGAGGATTTTTCCCTTTGAGGATTTATGATCCCACTGATGATATATGTTCTTTTGTATTTTCAATTAATAAATAAATAATTTCTTCTTCCTTTTTTTTATGTGAACGTTGACACGATCGTATTCTACGGACTGTAAAGTTTTGGAAAAAAATTTCTGAAATTTAATATACGTAATTTACAGTGCATCAAACGCAGTTATTTATTACATTTGTTTAAGAACCTGCTATAGCATGCGTTAATTTTGACAACGCAGTACAGGGCAAATAAACACGCGATTGTGACTCATCTGAGAAGGTCTTAGCTCTTACCTTCTGGAGAAGCAGTTCCTGTCTTACTGATGATGCGGAGAAACTAAACCAGGACTTGCCTGAATGAATTTATTATATACATAAGCATATGGTATTTACAGTCTTTACATCATATTATGAATCTGATGGGATCTTTTCCCAAGACCGACCATCATGGCGAACTTACACACATCTATGCCTTTGAATCGACGCGTGCACGAATTCTCCACTTACATCAAGGGTTCTCAAAGTGTGCGCCGCGGTTCCCAGGGGCGCGGAATGAGAATATTTAGAAATTATTTTTATTACATAACAAATTATATTCAAATTTATTTACTTTTTCTGCTCTTTTAAAAAGTTCTGTCATTTAAAAAAAAAAATTGTGTTCTTTTATAAATAAATAAAAATTTTAAAAATAAATACATATTTTTCACAAAATGTCCGTTATTCCACTAAGGAGACTATTTCTGATAAAGATCTATTCATTATTTAAAGTCTCTCTAAAAATTTGAAAAGGCGCCGTTTTTTTAAACTTGCCTCAGGCGCCACGATGGATCGGCCCGGCTCTGTTCGTATATAATTCTCATTGGGCATAACATATTTGGGAGCATGGGTAAACTTCTATAATTATAATATATATAAGTGTAGTAGTTTACACGAATACAAATGAAATGAACGTTTTTATTTACGTACAGGGCGTGGTGGCCCAGTTGGCAAAGGCAGTGAGCTTGGGATCTGAACGTCTCGGGTTCGATGCCGGTCGCTGGCAAATCCACCGCCTTGTACGCTAATGGCGGTCGGTGCACGAAAAATCTGCTGCAATGTCCTCCAAGTTCTCAAAATTTACCTCTGGAGGTGCGGGGTCAAGGGTACCGGTCTCGTTACTTGACTCGGTTTAAAATTACGGACCGGTCCTTTAGCCAAGTCGGACTCCGACCCTTGTGGTGCCATTCAAAACCGGAGCCGCATCATTCTGCCTAATAGCCTTTTTGGACTTGATCTGATATACTGTCGGTCAAGAAGCATAAGCCACAACAACACAACGTTTTTACTTAAAATAAATTATACATTTTATTATAGTAGTTGAGAAATGACAGATAAAAAACCATCCCAAGAAATCAAGGCTCTGCGGGAATATATCCTTTATTGAAGCGTTCTTATACTTCCGAAGTTTCAGACGTGAAGACGCTATACGGTGGGTGTCCTCGCAGTCTGTTGTGATCAATGTTTTCATGGACAAGCACGAAACTTTTAAACAGCCCCACATTAATTCTTCCTCGTGCCTACGCATTAAAAGCTTTTATATCCAGTGTCAAGGAGACCTTGAAAAAGAACTTTGTTTTTGAGGTACATTTTGGTTGAGATGAATTTATTTTAAATGGAAGTTGTTAATTTGGATCTGGATTTTATATAAATTCTTTGAATTATACAAAAATTAATTGCTTTGGTATATAGCTTGGGATAAAGTACTGTTTCTTCATATTTGCAGATTTGCTCAATTATTTAAGTCAGGCCTGCACAACATACGGCGGCCCGCCAGCAGTCACTTTGTGGCCCACGAAGACTTTGGTGAAGACGTATAATATACATGTAAAAAATACAGAATATTATTTTTAGATTTAAATATTACGAAAGGGATATATAAGCAATAAATGCTAAACTTTATTCAATTTTTAAAATAATCAGTAATTTATTTTATGTTAGGTAAAATATTTTTCGTTTTTCCATCAATTCTATTTTCTTGCGGCTCGCAGTAGCTTTCCATAAAGTAATATGGCCCTCATCCCATTTCGAGTTCGGCAGGCCTGATTTAGGTTGTTTAAACTATCTCATAAATAAGGAAAAGAGCTCTATTTTTATTCTTTTCATAGAAGAGGCAACAAGGTAGGGATCTGAAATAAGACTCCCTTATATCGCCAGCGAGAAAGCAAAACTGCCCTCTAAATGATACCCTTATGGGAAAATGCATCATTATAAATACACCCAACTCCCAATTATTAAGGGAAGGATTATCCGTGCATCAGAGCAAATGTGTAGAAATAAAATACAATTGCCAACAAGGCTCGGGCTCATTAACAAAGAAATATTACTGAAATTTTCTAAGGAAATACAGCCGGATGATGGCCGAATGGCTAGGGCGCTGGCCCTGGGTCTGTAGGTTCGAATCCCACGCTTGGCATGGACGTTTGTAGCTGTTCGGAATCGGCTTTAAGCAGTAGGTCCCGGTATAATTAACCCTCGTGTAGCAAAAAATTGACCGTAGCGCTACAAACCGAGGAAATAGAGAAAATCGATGTGACCGAATAGCTGAGTATTGATAGTTTAATTAAATCCTGTATAAATTACCCTGTGTAGTTCATTTAGTACAGGGGTCGGCAACGCGGGGAACAGGGTGCCCGCGAAACAATTTTAAAGTGCCCGCCGTTTAAATATCTAAATTTTAGACATTTGAACAATAAACGGTCGTAGTTGTTACTTGTTCCCATTCTTGAGAAAATGTGCTCTGAAATTGAACTCTCTTTGCGTGTCGATATATGATTGATAATCTCTGTTTTCCAAATCAAGGTACAGATCAAGCCTCACTGACACTGATTTGGACCAATGCCTAAGAACTGGGAATTCAACTTATTATGCCACATTATAACGAATTGGCAGCAGATTTGCATTGTCAAATATCGCATTAATTCTGAATTTTAAGATTGTTTTGTTTACATTAAAATTTGAATTTATGTATGAAAAACTTATGTCGCATTAATATTTTCATGTTTAAATATTATCGCTTCCTCTTCATTCAGCGGTGCCTGCGGAACTCCGGCATTTCTGAAATATGCCCTCCTAATAAAAAAGGTTGCCGACTCCTGATTTTAGAATCTCTGAAAACAGGTATTCCTAGCTTTCTGAAAGTTTGCCCGACGCCATTTCTCTTGTACGAAAACCCAAGCATCAGTACCTGTTTTCGTTAACCGAAAGAAATCCGAAGAGAATTTTCTTTTTTTACGAAAAAAGAGGAACAGCTTGCATTCCAACAAGGTGAACACGTCATTGAATTGCACGTCTGATGGATTCGGACGACTATCAGATACTGGCAGTCGATTCTCTGTCTCTCTCTCCCATATCCAAATCTACTTTACTTCCTCAAACCCCCCACCTCCTTTACCTCCTACAGCTCCAACCTCCGATGACTCCGCCTCGCACAGTATCATCTACATCAGGTCCCCAAGGTGGTCACGAAGTGTTTTCTGAGTTGGGGGGGGGGGGGTCGCCACGGTTTCATTCAATTAAAATAACTTTTTAAATGAATTTCTCCTAAAAAATATGGCAATATTTATTTATCGTTAACTGTAGGGCAGTGATGTTTTCAAAGGAAAAGTATCATTCAAGGCGCAAACTCAGTTAAGGGACTTTCAACCTTATTTTTCAAAATTTTCCATATTTTACTCTATATGCCACATGAGTAAAACTAATATTCTTTTTTACTATAGTGAAGTCACTTAGAATTCCCAAATAAGTATTTTGTGGAAGAATAGGACTTGTTTTTAAAAAAACAAATAAATCTTGAAATTTTCTAGAATTTCTCAAAATGCTCCACGCACATTTATTTTCTTCCGATTTCATCCAAATTTCTTAGGTTTTTTAATGGAAGTGTTTGTCATAAAACAGTTCATAATTCTTATAAACTATGAACTATTTTCAAATTTATAGACCATGAAATAAAATAAAAACATAAAAAAATAACAGGCAGAATAAAGGAAAAATACTCAAGACTTTAGATTTATCTCTCTATTCTAAAAAAAAGTAACTGGCGCTGCCCCGGCAACGCCGCTGTCAAAAGCTTGTCACACTATCTTCTCCGAAACCGCTGGGGGTATGGGGTCGAGACCGATACCAATCGATGCAGAACAATGTGGGGAAGAAAGTAAGACATGTCTCATATTCGACGGACTTTAAGTTTTTTTTTATTTTATGTTTTGTGGGAAAATATTGACTTTTTCATGTTCAGATTACGATAACTCGCCAAAAAAGGATCGTAGAATTTTGTTTTTTACAATCTAAGACTACAGTCATTTCTCCTTCAAACAAGACCTCATTTGTTTAAAAATAATTTAAAACAGACTGATATTTTTATTAAAATTGAAAACCCACTTTTTGGAAAAATTTATGCGTTTCGAGATATATAAATTCGATGCTCTCAGACTTATTATGTTACAAAGAAAATATTTATATCAACTGGAAGATGAAAGCTTTCTCATTCATATAAACTTCATTTCAAGTCTCTATCTTAAAATTTCGATTTTTAATTGAATTTTAAAGAAATACTTCAAAAAAATCTTCTCATTCGCTTCCTTTGCAGAAGGACATGAAAGAAGATCAAATTTTTCACCCATAGGCGGGCTTCATCCATTTCGCCGGGAGGGGGGGGGAAGCTACAACTGTAAACAAATGAATGACTCAATCGCTGTAAACAACTATTGAGTCATTCATTCACTTGATTCACCAGAGGAGCGAGCTTAGCGAGCCTAGGGGCGAAGCCCCTAGTATATAAAAAAAAATACAATGCACAATTATGTTGATAAATATATGATAAACTTATATTAAAAAAATTAAGGTTTCTAAACAATATGGAATGTGCATGGAGCATTTTGAAAGATGTTAGCAATTTTTGAATTTTTTTTTTCAAAAACAGGCATTATTCTGCGAAGAAATCCATATCTTGAACTCTAAAAGTATTCAATTTAGTCAAAAAGAATATTAATTATTCTCATTCCATATGCACAGTTTAAATTGAAAATTAAAAAGTTCAAAGTCTAAAGTCATTTGTCCCCTTAAAAATCTACAAATGGTTATTGAAAATCGTGGTTTACTTACTATATACAGTAAACAAATTCTGAACGTCAGTTCGTTTTTCATCAGTCTGTGCTGTCACTTTAGGCATTAATATTGTAGTTTCCCCAACGGAATAGAGCAATTTTAATTAGGTAAGAGTTTTTCTGTTTTCATTGTTATTTAATTCTGAATCAACTCGGTAGGTGCATTATTTTTGCTCAGGTTCTGTTCTGTTCTGTCCTTGTCTTTACACACGTTTGACTGAGGGATGGAAAAAAATTTCTCTGAAATTCCATTTTTGTTAAAATAAACATTTATTTGGAACTAAACTATGGGAATTATTAAGTATTTTACTGGGTATTTTTTCTTCATGTTTTAAAAGGCAATTTTAATGAAAATATGCAAAGGTTACGTGGGGGGGGGGGAGAGGCCCAAAATGCGTGGAAACCATTGAAGGGGGTCGTGACCCAAAAAAGGTTGAGAGACACTGATCTACACCATCCCCATTCAAAGACTTTCCCTATACAAATTAACGATAATTGCTTCTTTGCTTTTACACTTTTTCTTCTTGCAAAAGGTTTTATAGGAAGACATTACTATCAAACATCGGGGGAAACCTGTAGTTCATTTTTATGGTACAAAGTTTTAGTTTTGGATAATCCGCGTTTTCCGTACTCACTTTTGTAATATTTGGCCTAGATAATCGGGAGTTCAGTGCATAACAACGTTACAATATCAAAGCCTGTTATATAAAATAAAAATAAATATTAAATAGCTTTTCGGAAGTTGTGTAATGGATCATGTTCCTTTACCGTTACATTTGCCCCTGTTAAGTTCGATATTTGATACGTTGATTTTTAAGTCATGTTCCTCATTCAACCAGTATCATACTTCATTTAATTAAAAACACAAAGAGAGATCGCTTACGAAAAAAAATTTTACAAAAAAGAAGAATTGCTGTAGAGCTCTTTCTCACAATACCAGATGAATACTTTGGCAAACCAAATATCAGAAAGCATATTTTGCTTGAAAGCAGTTCTTAGGGAACGAGGGACCTTTATTTGAGCAAATCTTGTCATTTTAATATTGATTGTGTTATTGTAAAAAAAAAAATATATTTCTGTAGATTAATAGTATCAAAATAGTTTTTTTAAAGTAAAATATTATTTATGAAGCCTGTACGAAGTAATTTATAAAGGATAAGTGTAGTAATAAACTTTAAATCTGTTTTTCTCAAAACATACACTGAAGTGCCACTGAATTAGGGATAGCAAAGCCTATGCAAATTGTGTAGCGCTGCGCATCATGTATGCGCAAGTGAGGGCGCTGTGGTAACTGCATATATAGTGCGTACTGTGGTTGTTCTGAATTTGTTGTTGGAATTGCCAGTATGGGTAAACTGCCTGATTTAGACGCCTTCGATCGCTGACAAATAGTAGGTGCGCGACGCAGGGGCCATTCAATTTCCGAAATCGTCAGACAGCTAGGATTTTCAAGGTCGACAGTGTCAAGAGTATACTAAGAATACATGGATGGTGTAAAAAAAACTAGCGATCGGGCAAACTGCAAAGGACAATTAGCCTTGACAGTGCGTGGTGACAGACGGCTCAGGCGTATTGTACGTAGCCAGAGAAGCCAAACATTAGCTCAAATTACCACCCAGTTTAATGACGGTGCCAGTGGTACAGTCAGTAAACGGACTGTGCAACGCTCGCTTCACCGTATGGGTTTCGGGAGCCGTCAACCTACGAGAGTACCATTGCTCTATACTCGCCATCGGGCTACACGTCTTGCCTGGACAAGAGAGCACAGAGACTGGAGTATAGAGGACTGGAAACGAGTAGCATGGAGTGATGAGTCTCGATTCCGACTACTTAACGCCGACGGGAGGCTGAGAATATGGCGTCAGGCTCGTGAAGCTATGGATCCTGCATGCCTGGCCCCCCCTGGCACAGTTTGGGATCTTTGATGCGTGTACCAACCTCCCTCAATGCAATTCGGTACGTAGAGTTGCTGGGTGATCACCTCCATCCGTTTATGCTGTTCTGTTATCCGCACGGTAATGGAGTTTTCCAGCAAGACAACTGTACCTCTCACAAGTCCCGGTTGGCTACTGGCTGGTTGGATGAGCATTCCTCTGACTTCTCTGTCATGAATTGGCCACCTAGAAGCCCAGACTTAAATCCTATTGAGCATCTTTGGGATGTTTTGGAACAAGGCGTGAAAGGCCATCACACAGCACCAAAGAACCTTACCGAATTATGGACAGCTTTAAGCCAATATTTGGCAAGCCATTCCCGTGGAACGTTTCCAGAAACTTGTTGAATCTATGCCTCGTCGTGTGGCAGCCGTTATCAAGGCCAGAGGAGGCCCAACTCTTTACTAGGTAGGTATCTCTAATTCGGTGGCACTTTAGTGTATTTCAAGGTTTTAGATTTTTTAAATGCTCTATGCTACTTAATTTTTGTTCTAAATTCATGAAATTGATAAGGAAGAATCCTGATACTGTTTATAAACTGGGCATGCATTTTACAATTCAACTTCATTAATGCAATTAAATTTGATTTAAAACTTACTAAGAGGCAAAATTTTGATGAAAATCGGGATGGAATTCAGAAAAAAAATCTCTCAAAAATTAACTCATCAAGGAATTAAATAATTGATACCCAGATTTGTTTGTTATACAGTTTAAAGTGATTAAAATGCAAAATGGAGGAAATATCTCAAAAATTAAGTAGCAAGGGGCATTTTAAAATTGTTTATAAATTTCAAATTTAAAAAAAAATCTTAAAATTATAATTAGATTGGAAATTTCTTTTAAGGTATTCTATATATTTATAGTGAAATGCATGTATGTACAAAATTTCGTATCTCTATGAAGAAAAGCAAAAAAATAAATTTTAACGTCCACCGTTCCCAAGAAGTAATCACACTGTTAATTTTCCTTATTTGAAAATATTCAGATTTTTGTTATTTAAAAAACATTTTGCTACACCTTAAAGGATTGATTATCCAGCCAGGAAAAGAAAAGAATAAGAGAATCAAGATAAGGCAAAGAATTTATTACTTGCCCTCTCCTAAGCAATCGGATGATCGAGGGTCTCGAATCATTGCTTTATAAATTTTGAAAAAAAAGTTATTTTTACTGTGCAATGCTAGACCTTTTTCCTTTGAACTATTACATCTAACTCTAAATGTTATCCAAAATCTTTTAAGATTAGTTGAAACAATTTATATTAATGGCCTAAAGGATAAATTGCATCTAAAAATAAATTGTATCGTAACCCTCAGGTAACAGAAGTCTGCTACTGTTTTACATTTAAAAGTTGAAATGAACATCCCTCAATGCTTTTGATGTTTAATATTTCTCTAACAGAGATTTAAAAAAAAGAATGAAATAAATTCATGTTTCCTAGAGCATTGGGCTTTTAGCGTGGAATAAAAGTGCAAAATTCATTAAAAGATCAATGAAACAATTTAAGATGGAATTTTTAGATCATCCACCATATTTTGCGGACCTTGTATGCCATTATTTGAGGTTATTATTATTATTATTATTATTATTGACAGGGAAATTAATGCGAAAAAAAAGAAAAATGTTGCTGAAAGAATTCGAATTAAAAAAATGTAGCATTAAACTGTTTTTATTGCTGTTGTCGGAAGAATGTGCAGATGTAAAACAAACTATTGAAATAGGTTTAAAAAAATTCAAGTTTTGAATACTTTTTTCCTATGGAAATTTTTTCTAAAGCGTTTAAAGTTTTTGCTTTTATCGTTTTCATAAAAGATTATTTTCAGAGGCAAAACTTCTTTCGAATAACCGCAATGAAGGAACGTAAACAAGGAAAACAGTTTACAGTTTTTGCTTTTTTCGTTTTCATTATATTTCTTTTTCAGAAGCTAAAGTGCTTTCGAATAATCACAATGAAGAAACGTAAACAAGGAAAACATTTTACAGATTATAGTTTTTACCTTTATTGTTTTCATTATATTTCCTTTTCAGTAGCAAAACTGCTTTCGAATAACCACAATGAAGAAACGTAAGCGAGGAAAACAGTTTACAGATTACAGTTTTTGCTTTTATCGTTTTTATTATATTTCTTTTTCAGAGGCAAAACTGCTCTCGAATAACCGAAATGAAGAATCATAAACGAGGCAAAACTTTCATTACGTTATTTAAGGATATATTTTTGTATAAAATTAATTACGGGTGTAAGAAATAAAATGGAAAGAAAAAGACACAAAAAAACTTTTCTTGTGGTGTATTGTAGTTCTCAAAAAAGACACAATATACATATTAATAATAAACATAATAAATAAAAAATATTTCACCACATGTAACATGAGTTTTATACACTTAACAAACACAAATACATCGTTTGGCAAATTAAAAATTAAAAGAAGTACCTGCAAGGCAAATATCTTAAAAGCTTTTTTTTTCTTCTGCTCTATACAAACAACATACTCTATTGAGAAGTCAACACTTAACAACAAACAGTCAACAGATAACAAATGTGTGCATCAAAGAGCTTTTATCACACTGATTTGACATGGCTCTTTTGGAAGGCTTGAAATATAATTGAACACTGATTCAACAACTTCATAGTCAAATTAATAATATTCTGATCTAGAAACATTACGAGAAGATATGATTCCGAGGTTGGCCGAGCAAAACAATCACTATTTACAAAGCGATATTTATACAATCATGACAGGGTAAAGTCCTTCAAAAGCGTGATGAGAAATGACAAATGAATTCAAAATACTCCTAACTTCAGAGCAATGCGTTTGGTAAATTAATATATGTTTACTGGGGTATTATGTAAAGCAATAGTGGTCCAATTCCAGCTGCCATCGAGAGACTTATGGCGAGGAACATTCACACAACTTGGAACTTCAATTACTACATTGTTGTCTAACGGCATGAATAACATTTCATATGATATAATAGATAATACAATGTTAACAGATAATACAATGATAATAAAATGTTAAAGGACTTGTTTTTTTTTTTACTTTGAATACCTTCCACTAGAATGTGATGTATTACATTTGTTCATGAGTTACTTTAAATTGGAGGTGATAAATAAGACAGGTTAAACTGAAAAAATATATTATTCCGACATACATTCTCAGGGTTCGATCTCTTTGCAGCGCAATTTCTATGAGACATTTCCTATTAACAGACTTGAATCAATCGAAAAGTACAGAAATGATAATAAATGCACAGTTGGGGTTTTGAGGTTAATGAGAAGGCAATTTTATGCTTTATCCTTTGCTGCTCTGGTAAAGTAACAGAATGTAAAGAAATCATTTATAACAAAATCAGCAGATTTGAAAATATTTCGCTCTTACCTTTAAAGAGCATAATTATTTTAATATAATGACTGAGCTTGGATAATTTTACACTTCAAATGTACGAAATTTTCGCCCTGGAGAAGAATCTTGTGCAATCCCTTAACGTTCTGAAATTCGGGACGTTTTCACAAAAATAGCGTTTGAACTTATTTCGCTATTATGATATAATTGCATAGTCAATAAATAATACTCTCTATGAAGACTCTTTTCAGCTTTTGTTATTTTATTAGAACTATACGAGGCAGGAAATTTGCGAGAGTTGACGTTTCAAAGAATTGTCCCAGATTTATAGATAAATTGCCAGAAATTTTCAGTGAGGCATAACCAACTTTAAAGGCATTGTGGTAGTTTCAGGAGAGATGAATGTATTTTTCTTATGAAATTTGAGGTTTCACGGTTTATATATTAAGACTGCGCCGTGTACACTAATGGCGGCTGGTGCACGTAAAATCTGTTGTGGCTGCAATGTCCTCCAAGTTCTCAAATTTACCTCTGGAAGTGTGGGGTCAAGTGTTCCAGTCTCGTCACTTGACTCGGTTCAAAATTACGGGACCGACCCATAGGGGGTAATGCTGGTCCACCTATACGGTGCTCCCAGAAACGTGGCCAGCAAAACCGCTGTGTCATATGACGGTAAGGATAATGTCCAAGAATACCGTCTGCCGCATTGGAGGAGAAAAAAAAATATATATATTAAGGCTGCTGTGTTCTAACCCTTTTGAATTCGCTCACTTCAATGTTAATCTATGTAGAAAACGTGTCTACTATTTACAGCTACATAAATGCTGATAAGCAAATTAAAATGTTATTTTGAGTTAGCCTGAACTTTACTGCACTTTGAAACAGGATTTCATAAATTTTGTCCACCAAAGGAATTTAGGAGCGTTTAAACTCAATAGGTACGTCGTTCCACCCACTAGGCATGCGACAAACGTAAGACATGACGACATTGGTGGTTTGATAGGCGACGCAATCACACCTCGCACCGAGTAACTCAGGTCCAAATTTATTCAGGACTAACGGAGCACCAGGAGGTAACACCATAAGGCGAATGTCGAGGCCCCAACGTCCATTGTCCCTCTTTGCCCGGGCCATTGTCCGGTTTCCAGCCGAACTGTGTGGAAGTGGTGACAAGCCTAAGCCTTGATGGTGATACAGTGACTCACACACTAGTCCAGACTTTTTCCTCGAATAATTTAAATTTAAAAATATTATTTGGATTAAAAAAAACGAAAAATGTCCCATGGTGTAAAATTTCTTTCTCTATTACGAAGTGCAATGAAAAAAAAAATCCAAGTCAGCAAACCTTGGATTTTCTCCATAGGTTAACATTGAGGTGAGCGAATCCAATAGGGTTAGTACACAGCAGCCTTAAGGGAAAAATAATTATCTAATCTCCAATAATTTCTGAAGCACGAATAAAAAAAAGAGAGTGAAAGAAGTTACATGATATAGAAATATAGCCATATTTAAACCCTATTTCTTAGAAAAGATGACTGCTTTAATGGGGCATAGTTTTAAATAGAATTAAAGTAAAACACTTGTGGATGTATGATAAAACATAGTAAAATGGTTGGTTCACCTATTGGGTGTTTCATTACTAATGTATAGTATTTTTCGGACCATAAGAACGAAAAAAAAATTACGAAAAATTACGAAAAAAAATCGACTTAAAATTGGGGTTCGTCTTATGGTCCGAAGGTAGCATTAAAATAAAATGAATATTTTATTATATATATATATATATATTTATTTATTTTATATATATATATATATACATATATATATATATATATATATATATATATTATTTATTATATTTATTATATATTTTTTTATATTTATTAAGTAAGAAATTGAAAATATCTTTATATACCTAACAAAATACAAAATATTTTTTTTTCTAAAAATCCTGCCATAAATTTGAGGTGCATCGTACCGTCCAGTGTATTTTATAGTCAGAAAAATACGGTAGTCAATAGATTTAGGGGAATGTATGGGAGAACGTTCTTAGAATAAGGTGTTTGCCTTATTGGGAAAAAAATAATGTAAAACGAAGCATTAGAATAAATTTTATTATTTCTTTCTGCAAGATTTTTGATTAAAATGTCTCCTTAACAATAAATTCTGTTAAAAGGGGAGAGAGTATAAACCTCGTAAACGTATGAAAAATAAGTAGGGTATAATTTTTTTTAAATTCTTGAATTGAGGCTTATAATTGATGTGTATGGTCACAAAGAT
This sequence comes from Dolomedes plantarius, assembly GCA_907164885.2. Taxonomy (NCBI): domain Eukaryota; kingdom Metazoa; phylum Arthropoda; class Arachnida; order Araneae; family Dolomedidae; genus Dolomedes; species Dolomedes plantarius. The sequence continues at coordinate 122,634,836 of OU015493.1, read as the reverse complement.
AGAAAATGGATTTTTTACAGAGTGAATGACATTGTCTAGACAGAAAATGAAATCTCAAATTCAGCTCATCATGAGAGTGCAGATCATATTCTGTTGCAGGAAAAGGAATTAAACTAATCCACAGAAGTGAGAAATTATCTTATAAAAAAGAGCGTTATTTGGTGTCTGAATATTAGAAAGTACTACGAGTATAATAAAAAATAAATAATGACTGTAAAATTTTCATTCAATGCCTTTCTTGGTTTTATTTCTTTCTAATTTTCGTTAATAATTCATTTTCAAACATTTTTCTCACTTCGTTAAGCTTTTGTCTGCCACCTTTTGTAAGCATCTGTTTGCCACCTTCTGATACTACACTTTCATAACAATGCGTTTCTAATCACTTTGAAGATACGAGTACATAAGCTTTTGGTGCTTTCTTCGGCACTGTTGAATGTTGTTATAGAAGAAAACTGAGCGTACTAGACTGAGATGTAGTCCTTCTACAGTACTTACTGCCTTCCTTTAGTCATACCACGGAACAGCGGTGCGCAAACTTTTTACAACCGCGATCCACTTTCTCGATTAAAAAAAAATAATAAAAAAAAATTACTCGACCTCTATAAAGATTTTTTGGTACCACCGAATTCTTTTTTAAATTAGGAAAATATTAACAAAAAATAATTTAAAAAATAAGCAATAATTTTGACAAACTAGTTTGAAAATCAATGAACTATAGATTTTGGGTAAATAGGGAGTCTCAAAAAACCTTGACACATTTTAAAAATTTATACTAAAAAAGTATACAAAGTAGGAACTAGAAATTTCCATATGTGTTACCTTATACAGGGTTCCCACCTATATCCATTACACCCCCTTTAACTTCTAAACGGTGACAGCTTAGACCATAAAGTTGGTGCCTAGGTATAGTAAAAAGGCTATGCGCTACTCGATGAGACAACTTACATCGCCATCTATCGGTAAATTTTGGAATTAGCGTTTTTATCTCAAAAACGGTACGAGATACGGGAAAAAAGTCTATCAAAAAGTTGTTCAAAATCATCGATTTAGTAAAAGACACCTTGCGCACATAGATATTCAAAACATAATGTAAAAAATGAACATTCGTTTGGTTGAGATTTTCAACACTATGGCGTCGTGAAACGCGAGCTAAGATCGTAAAGACCATGAAAAAGCTCGAAAGTGTATACTGACTAATGGAGAGCATTTTCAGCAACATAAATAAATGATCCTGAAGATAGGAAAGTGTCTCAGTTTCTTTCTTCCACTCTTTATGACATAACAATTTTCGAAATCGAGACCAAACAAATGTTCATTTTGTACATTCTGTTCTAAGTATTAATTTGCGCAAGGTGTATTTTCTTACTAAATCGATGATATTGAACAACTTTGTAATTGACTTTTTCCCGTATATCGTACCGTTTTTGCGATAAAAACGCTAATTTCAAAATTTCCCGATAGATGGCAATGTAAGTTGTCTCATCGAGTAGCGCATAGCCTTTTTACTATACCTAGACGCCAAATTTATGGCCTAAGCTGTCACCGTTTAGAAGTTAAGGGGGGTGTAACGGATATAGTTGGGAACCCTGTATATACAAGTTATTTTTAGTATACTCAATGAATTTCCATAAGTGTAACTTTCGTGGCACGGAGAACATCTAGTTGGTAATCAATCTCAGCCTATGTGCGTTCCGAAATGGATTCCAGAACACATGAAATTACAGCAATTATGCGTCTTTTGAGTTCTTCAACACTGCAACCGAATATCAAGGACACTTCCGGTTTCCTGAAACTTTTTATACCAAGCTAAGATGTTGTTAAGACTTGGAGGGTCTTTTCCAAATTTTGTTGCACTTGCGTAACAGATTCCGTTTTGAGATACCAGCCAACATGCATTGCTTTCTTTGAAGGGTAGCTGTGTAGGATTAAATCAACGGCTGCACTGCGACCAATCGGCTACACAGCTACCCTCCTAGGTCACCGGACTTGTGATCCCATGTGACTTCTTCCTTTGGGGATATTTCAAAGATCTTGTGTTCATACCACCTTTGCCTACAAGTTTGACCGAACTTAACGCATTTCTGATGCTTTACAAACAGTTAATAGTGAAACATTACACTGTTTGACAAGAAATGGCATATCGCAATGATATTATACGGGTGACTAAAGGAAGTCATATCGAACACCTGTGAAAAACAATTTAACATTTTCCCTTTACAATGACATATTAATTATAATTTTCTGTTTGTAATTATGGAAAATATTAAATTTTGTAATCGGATGATTCTTTCCTGCCAACCCTGTAAATCAAATATGAGAGTTGAATAATAGACTGTTAGGAAATTCTACTGCAACACGCCATTCTTATTTTAGAGCGGCTTTCTCTCTCTCTTTGGCATTCAAAAACTAATTGCAAAAACAAAGACAGCAAAAACAAATTTGTTACTATGACAGTGAATCCGACATCATTATTGTGTTCAATAGTATTTCTTACACGAAAATTTCAATAACGGTTCCCAATAACCGCTACATGCAACGACAAATAAAGCATTCTATCTCAGAAAACTCTGATTTATTTCAACTAAAGGCTGCTTAGAGCAGCCCAATCATAGATTTCATCAAGCATAATTTTTAATTTTTTTAAAAAGAATTTTGCATGACACATTTATAGATAGAAACAAATAATATCTGAAAATATTTCTACTGCTTTCAAGCATTATAAACATTACCAAACATTATTTCGAGAAATTCCCCCTCGGACATTTCTCATATCCATCAGGTAGAAGTAGAGCGGATTTCAAGCACTTTGAAAATGTTTTATTGAAACATGTATACCTGATCACACATACAAAACACACAAATACACGCTTAATCCAAACTGGCGGAGTTGTGACTCCGTAAAATGTGAATATCAACTTACAAGTGTTCAAGACAAGGCTATTCGTAGGGACTCTCAGTGTCTAAAAACCATGAAACATCTTACTCATTCTTGTCGTAAACCAGTCTTGGGGGTTGATGAAAAATTTAATCGTACTAATATGATTACAAAAATGACACATATTTAGTTTGTGAATAAATGTCTTATTTGTATTGTGACGCTGTCTCAATTACTACATGAAATTAGTATTTATATAAGTATGTGATGCCCCGTTCCTACCCCTCAACATGTCATCTATGGGCGAACTGTTGATCTGGGCGATCTCATAAACTCTAGGATAAGATGCCATAAAGTTCTTGTAATGTGCGGTTCTGACGTTATAGAACGCATAAATCCCAGAGTGGTTCGAGGGCTTTTGAGATTTGACACTATAGTGACATTTAGAATCCTATAAACTTCGAACACTTACCAGCACTTCAAACGCCAGAGAAATCCCTTTGAATTCGCCAGCAGTATAAAAGAAGACCCCAATAGTCCACGAGAAGAGATCTGTTTTTGAGTGCCAGAGAGACGCAGCTCTGCTGGTCAGAGATGCCTCATAGGCCAGAGCTGCCGTTGAACCCGAAGCCATCCTGACTGTCTAACTATATATTCTAACTCGCTGTATATACTTGCTTTAATTGTTGTAGTTGTAGTATGTTTAACGTATCGTAGTAAAGTAATTGAAGCGAAAGGCTTGTCGTATTATTGACTACGGTACAGTATCCTTTAAGTGTATCCTTCGCTAGATATGTACCAAGATCTGGCAAGGGTGGATAATGTTCTGTATTGTACCACAGCAAAAAAAAAAAAATTGATGTGCTGATAAGACAGTCATGAGCTAGTTGACGTTGATCTTTCGCCGAGTCTTCAAAGACGGGATACGAGATTACACGACTTGTGGACTGGTGATGCAACATCGGGCGCTTTCGTTCCACAGCATTACAACGACGATGCCACAAATGTAGGTGTATTATGGGGAAAAACAAGATGGTCGAAGAATAACGTACGGATAAGATAACAATAAGGCTTTGAATCAGCGTTATGCGGTATGATAACAGATACGGATTCGATCAAATGTGTATGCATCATAATGATTCTCCCATCATCGTACTACGTAATATTCGTTACCTGAACACTAGAGGCTCTTCCTTTTGATTCTAAGAAAGAATGATCTAAAATAGTATTTCTAGAAATATCTGCATAACTACCGAAAAAAAAGATGTAAAACACCGCATTATCTCACTTATGAAAGAGAGTTGCTTTATAAATGCGTAGACAACATCTCTTCGTTAACTTTACACATTTAGTCACCAAGAACAGCCTTTGTCTGGAACACTTCAATGGAATCAATGCATCAGTTCAAGTGGCGTAGTAAATATTTTCCAAAGAGAAGCTTCTTTACCTGCACACAAAAAAAGACTGTATCTGAGGATAAATCTTAACTGTGATGAGGACAAGAGCGCAAACAAACGCTTATATCTATAACTTAACAAGGAAAAATTATTACATCTAGGAGCTGAAATTAGTTTCACTTACTTTTACATAGTTGAGATTTTAGACATAATAAATTTTATAACTTATAAACAATGTCAATAATACTGTTATATAAAGTTTCTTTTAGTGTGCTATTCAAGCAGAATAATTAGTACGCCACTTTAACTTTCAAGTAAGTGCTTTTCAAAATATAAATGCTCATGAAGCCGGTACAGTTTCGTTGTTGTCTGTGACCACAGTCTGAAAAATAGCAAAAGCGTTTTGAGCAGCCTGAGGCGTACGACATAAAAGACGACTTCAGGCGGGAGTGTTAGTTGGAAGGAGATACAATCAGGCTGAACTTAGCTGTTGGGGGCGTTGGTTGATTGGAATTCTTTCTTGGCAACTCTGCTTGCGCTGAGAATTATTGCAACCAGGATTGAGCCCACGACGGATTCTCTGCAAAGAAATCAATATAAAATCTATGAGTTAAAAACTATTGCAATATCCTGACAGATCATATGTGTCAAAATCTTTCCAGTTACGGGAACCATAGTCTCCGCAGTCATACAAGTTTTAAAATGCTTGGCTATAGGTCACAGATAACTAATAATTTAAACTGAATGATGAATTTTGAGTAGAAAAAACAATTTATGTCGTCTAAGATCAAACCATTAATTACTCACATCAAGACAGTTTCCTGGAGTTGTCAATAGATAGTAAAATATATATCCTGGAATGCAGCAAAGAGACGACGCAGTTAATAACCAACCAACACCAATAGACCACTTTGGATATTCATAATCTTGAAGTTTTAGGTCCTTGTACTGGACGATAGCACATATGAAGATACACTGTGTATATTAGAACAGAATAAGAATTAGAAATCAGATAAGCCTTAAAAAATCACGTGGCATTTTAATTAATGCATACAAAATTTAACAAGAACATTACATGAATAAAACAGGAATCTGCAAAAGTATATGGGAAGATATTAGGTATTTAGAGAAGTGATATCTATTTATGTAAAAAACGTTAATTATACGGCACAAAAATCGACGATATTTTTACACTCCGAATGGCAACGGCTGCAACTACCAGAGGAAAACATTACCGGCCGTCTGCAATATGCAACCGCGTGTCAACATGGATTTACGCACTGAAATCAGGAATACTCGAAAGCGAGCTGCACGATCAAGTGAAATTTGGGAACAGTCTCAAGAAAGAAAGCGAAGAAGAAATAATTCATTTCGAGAGGCGTGAAAGAGAGCATAAATGATCGCGAAGTTAGACTTAATCGTCGCCGGCAAAGCAACCGAGAGCCAATAATAGTTAATTTTCTACACTTTTTTCAGTACGTAATGAAAATTTACTCCATTTTTATAAGTGAAGAATTTTTTCCAACAATTTATTATTTGATATGATTAAGTGAATGAATTGTGAACAATAGTACATACAGAGAGTGATGTAATCCACACTATATTTTAGTACATGCTGAATTTTAATTCCGTTTTTTAAGTGAAAATAATTTTCTCCAACAATTTCTTATTTGATGTAATGATAAAGTGTCGATATCTTAATTTTGAAAAATATTTCATATAGCGAGGGATGTGATTTTTAAAATCATTGGTGTTGGGCTTCTCCGTCTTATCTTTAACTCTGTTCTGAAGTAATGGAAATTCACATTTTTTAATCACGATGTTTTAGAATTAGCCTTATAGAGAATACCCCCTTAAAAAGGTAAATTTATGATGAGAGATAATGGTAATATTCCTTACATTTGTTACTTTGAGTTGAGTTGTTTTGCAAAAGAAAATATAAAACTAAAAGCGACAATGCTGGTTGCGCTGAGGCTAGTTGCATATATTTTACGTAGCATCCCAATAAAAATTCTATACATTCTTTGAACAGGTGCTGAAAGAAACGTTGTCTGCGTTATCGAATACTCTTGGTGCTTCTTCTATAGAAACTTTCACTCATATTTTGTCACATTTGCGATTTATGAATTTTTAATGTTTTGGCTAATTTTATTAATTACAAAAGCGTTTAAAAATTATCGGTATTGCTAACAAGTTATCAGTTGCTACCATGCCATGCATTAACATTCTTATATACAAAAAAATATTTAATTCCTAGTAAGAAAATCTAAGAATACATTTAATTTATGATGCATGGATGTAAAAATTATAAACATAAAAAATTAAATTCCAATTGATAAATTTATACTAGTGTCAATTATTTTTCTGAAAAATAAATGTCAAAAGCTGTAAAATAGTATGAGTTTAGATATAGATGGACGTAAATTTAAGATCAAAGCACAGAAAATTAAAAAAAATTATTTATATATACGTTTTTGTTCTGAAATGGAATACATTCTTTACTTACTAAGATAAAGAGTGGACTTATGTAGTTCCAACATACTCTCCAGAATATTCCTGGCCGGAATCCTAGCATCTCTTTTATTTGGTCAGAAAATTTGTCTGCTCCTGTAAAGGAATGGTGACATTTTGATAAGGCATATGAGGGAAAATAAACACTAGCGATATTAGTCTTAATTTTAAATTTCCAATTTTGAGATACTTTCTTTCCTGTTAAAAGTTATTTTAACCGCAATAATAAGACACACGTATTGTTGTTGTTGCTGTTTCTAATGACCCCTGGCCGGAAGTATTCCAGATGAGGTCCATATGGGCTAGTGGGCTGACGGATGCGGCTCCGGTTTATAATGGCACCACAACAGTCGGAGTCCGATTTAGCCAGGTGCCACCTCAATTTTGAACAAGAGTTCCCCACAGTTGGTAGCGGCATCTGGGGGGATCATACTCTCTCCCACCCCACTGACCTCATAGAGGGACTTTCCGGTCTACGGATTTAACGTACCCATATACGGTCTAGACATGGAGGTATTTAATGGCGCTTGTCGGGATTTGATCCGAGTACCCTCAACACCGAAAGCCGACACGTACCACTAGGCTACCTCAGGCCCTAGACACACGTATTAATGTCTAATGGCTAAGTTTCTAATCAGGTTGAAATTTAATTTCATGTCATATAAGCCGACTGAAATACTAAAGTTCCCACCCCTGGTTACGCACCAAGGAGGTGAACCTACGAAGTAACTTTCCTTGCATAAAATAAAACTAAGTCAGTTACCTAACCGCTGAATAATTGCACCAGGTGACGCCGCATACTAGTAATATAACATAAAACTCTTCACGAGTAAAGAGCAAATACATGAACAAATAAATGAACCATCTCTAAAGTTCCTCCGTTTGGGACAAGCGTCATGTTGCCATGGCAGCGGCGATTCGCCTCTTCGGCCTATTTCAGTCGAGAAGAAACCGTCAGATACACGTCGTTGAATTGAACACGGGAAACAAGTCAGTGGCTTGGCAGTCGAACTGGAGATTTTCTGTTTACCAAACAGACGCGCTGTTCCATTGAACCAGGGTTTACCAAAGTGGGCGACTCTGACCTCCGAGGGGGGGGAGGGGCTGGAACGATCCAAGGGGGCGGTAAATTTAAATTCAAATACACCTACCAACAGTTCTAGCTGCTAAAACAGATACTTTATCCTGGATCATAAGCTGTAAGTACAAAAGTTTTCAATTGCATTTCCTTCATCCTGTTTAGTGCAAATGGGTACAGTGTAGTCCCAAATCTGCTTAGTGAAAACAGAAACCAATTACAAATAGATAATTGCGATGATTTAAGAATACTCCTGACAAAAATAGAGTCGGACAAACAATAAATTGACGGCAGTGTACAAAATTCATCCTTCTCATTAAGATTAGTTTTAATGTTATTTGTAATTTTTACTTTAATATTATCTTTTGTTATCTTAATTTTCTGGGAGTAATGCGACTGTTACTATGGCTCGTTTTAACAAATAATTTTTTAATTTCAAGCTTTCAGATGTCTTATTTACCCCAACTTTGAAGTTGTTGAAGGACATAGGTATATATATATATATATATATATATATATATATATATATATATAAATGTATGTATATATATATATATATATATATATATATATATATATATATATATATATATATATATATATATATATATATATATATATATATATATATAAAGGGCACAAATTTGTCACTACATCTCTGTTAGTTCGCTTAAAAAGGAAGGTTTCAAGAGGGTGCTGAGTAATTTTATTTTTTCTGAAAAGGGGGCTGTAGGCCAAATAATTTTGGGAGCCCCTGCATTAAACCATATGATGATCATTACCGTACATCAAAAACTAATTGCCTATTGTAGCAAAATTTCCCATTGACAAAATAGAAACGTGCAGCCTCTTAACACACACACAGCTTTTATGTTGTCTCCCCTAATTAAATCAGTGAATTCGCATTTGTGAATTGCGCATGGAGACGATCATGCCTAATTTTCTTAGTCCTGATGCTTAATCATTAATTAGTTACAAACTAGTTGTCCTCTTTCATTTTTATTGTGGTTTTTAAAATGCTGTATGTTTCTGTTCCTACAAGTTTCCTCCAAGTTATTGATATTATCAGCTAACCATGATGTACAAAATCAGACATTAACAGAAAAAAGGGAATTTATAATCCTTTCAGAATATAACTACATGATATTTTGAAAGAAAAAAAGTTTTGTTCTGTTGTGTTAAATTTTTATATTATGTAATGAACAGATTAGCGGTTTTATTGACAGCTGATAAAATCAATAAGATTCTCAGAAAATTTATGAAATATTATGAAAATTTATGAAAACGCATCGAATTTCATACCTTTGATCTAGTCTCGTCCCCATTTGACAACATGGTCTGTTTAGAACGGTCTATTCTTAGGATCTAAAAATTTAGTTCTCTCAAAAAATCTAAAGGCGAAATTCGTTACGATTTTAAAAGTCTCCCTCATAAAGTGGGAAAAGGCATGTTATATGAAATTTAGTTTGATACTTTTTCCTAAAATAATTTTTTTAAATACTTGAGGCTAAGAAACATTTTTAACATACGGCTTAAAGAATGTAAACAGGTCGTGTTACATGCTATACGGTTTGTATAATGCAATGAATACATTGTTGGGACAATATTATTTATGAGTTAGGTTGACTTTCTGGGCTGAGTCAGACACACTAAATTTTTTAAATATAATAAAGTTGTATTTAAACTGTAAAACAGCACTTCATTGTTTAGACCTACTGATTGTACAATGCATTATTATTGACTCAATCATATTTAATTTTAAAATTATTCAGTTGTGAACTTACAAAACATAAGATAGCTTCCAGGTATGCTCTACAATAATCTGTTTACTTGTGAAATATTAGGGAATCTATGGCTGTAAAACGAAACTTAATTAAAAAAAATAGCATTTATAGCTTTTGGTGACCTAAACCCTATATAAATGAAGAAATGTTGCTATGTATATCCTTTGTAGAGTATCGTAAAACTGGAATGATATTTACCGTACAACCAGCAAACCGCAGCAGCTTCCACAAAGACGATGAACAAAACGGACATAGCAGTACCATAGGAATCGAGAAGATTTACAATATAATATCCTCCCTGTAATACAACAGAAACTGAGTATATATATATATATGTCACGATTTGAAATTTTAACACAATTGAGAACAAATAGTTAACGGGAAATTAAATAGATGGTAGCACCAATCAAACCACCTTCGATATTCAAGGTAACTTACATAGGAAAGATCACGCGATTTTTTATGATAGGCTTAACGCTACGGAGATTTGAAAAATAAAGCACAGAGATCGGGATTGCGCTCTACTGAACGGACGTGTTTTGAGGGGAGGAAAGTTTAGCAAAATGGCGAGATGATGTTTGAGCCTTGATCGAGTTAAAGTTTAAGAGTAACGTATTTGATGATAATTTAAGTGCCTTCCTACCCGGCCACCACACAAGACTGATCAAAATGGACTAAACATCTATGGACAATCAAGTCTGTGTTAGAGACTTGTCTCTCTCTCACTCACTCTCTCTCTCTCTCTCTCTCTCTCTCTCTCTCTCTCTCTCTCTCTCTCTCTCTCTCTCTCTCACACACACACACACACACACACGCACGCACACACACACACACACACACACACACACACACACACATGTATTAGTTCCCAATATAAAGGTTTTAGTAGTTCCTATGTAACACTCTATGTATCGGACTAAAAAGAAATATTCACTGACAAGACAACAATGCAACTTACTTGTTCAGTATTTTATGCATTATACTGACAAGTAGATTACAGGATAAAAGTTTTATTAAAACCTATATAAAAACCTATATATCCGATTTTTAAAATTATTTGCTGATTTTTCAACAATATAACTTATTCGCGATATATTTCTCGCATCATATTGTAACGGAAATTTAAAGGTAAAAGTTTTATCAGATCAGGCTTAAATATACATATTTAAAAAAGAATACTTGCAGATTCGTACTATTACTAAAACAAGAAAATATCCATACAAAATTCAAAAGAAAACGAGCTTTGAAATTATTTGTGATCGAAAAAAGTAATGAATCTAATTCATGAGTTTTTTTTTTTTACTTCGTTTCGTCGCCTAAATAACAATTATTATAGCACTTAAGCAACACATTTTTTCCTTATTTAAACAAAGATTTAAAATTATCTACTCCACTTAGGAATGGATTCCAAGACCTCCCGGAGAGGAAGCTCTGTTATTATAGCAATCTAGGGTGAAACCTAGATCCGGGACTGCTGAATACGCTAGAGATTATTATAGCACTTAAGCAACACATTTTTTCCCTTTTTAAACAAAGATTTAAAAAGATCGACTCCACTTGGGAATGGATTCCAAGACCTCCCGGAGAGAAAGCTCTGTTACTATAGCAATCTAGGGCGAAACCTAGATACAGGACTGCTGAATACGCTAGAGATTATTATAGCACTTGAGCAACACATTTTTTCCTTTTTTAAACAAAGATTTAAGAAGATCTACTCCACTTAGGAATGGATTTCAAGAACTCCCGGAGAGGAAGCTCTGTTACTATAGCAATCTAGGGCGAAACCTAGACCCAGGACTGCTGAATACGTTAGAGGTGTATACATTAGAAACATTTTCCACCCATGTTGTCATCTTCAAATTTTGTACCGCAAATCATAATTGACGATGGTTTTTTTCTACATGGGCTAGATGACTTCACTTTCTCAGTCACAAGTACAAATTTAGAGGAATGATTTTCCCTTCATCGTCTTGTCGGCTAAGTATTGCCCGAGGAGCCCATAACAAGGGTTAAACCTAGGACCAGAGAGCTCCTGGGTACGCTGGAACAGTATATATTTCCAATTGTGTCTTCTCCCACACGGGAGTTTTCAATGCGCTTTATTATCCATCTGATTCTTTAGATTAACCTGACATAATGCCAGCTAAATATTTAAAAACCTTCAATTAAACCAGAATAGTCGAAAACTTACGTAAGTGCATGTAGGCAATGCACACAGATAAATAAAGATGACCACAAAGCCGACGAAAATCTCTCGGTTGCGGCGCAGTTGTGTAGGAAACTGATCGCAAAGGCCGGTGATCATGGCTTCGAGTCCACCAAACTGAAACAGAGATTGGCAAATAGACATAATTACCGAGCAATATTACATTATTTTTACAAGCTCCGTAAAACCTTTGTTTTCAGTATCATAAAATCAGATATTTATATTATAAAATCAGTTTCTGGTTGTAGGTTTGCAGTGCATGTAAACTGGGCTGTTTTTCATGCACTGTAAACCTACAACCCAATTAAATGACCTCTTCTTATATTTAAGTTTGGTTTCTCGGAAGTAGGTAAATTCATTTTACGTTAAATGAAAATTTGAATTCACGATGTATCAGAAGGCTTGCTAGGCTGCAAAATTTTCCACCTTCACAATTGACACTCACCAATCGTTTATACGAAGGGCAAAATTAAATTTAAACACCCAGTTAACACCCAGTTATCACAGCAACTATATGCCTTAAAATTTTGAATAAAATTCCTCATGATGTATCAGAAGGAGACATTGTGTAATAATTTTTTTCTTCATTTTGATATTATATCGATGATATAAATCTTTTCACTCCTTAAACTGATGTCGGATGCCCTGGTGTACTTTTGTAAACATTCATATATTATTCATTAATAAATATTTTTTTTCAACCGGACAGGGTCTTTTTTTTTTGAGAAAATTTGTTAATCCACACCAAGTAAAAAAACTGCTGACTTCTTTATTAGAAAGCACCAAAAACAAAATTAACCAATACTGTTTCCTGTGATCGGGAACCAAAGCAATACTGATGTCTTTGACAGGATTAAAACCCGAACCCACTTTGTGGATGCTTGCGATGCTAACCTATATACGATGTGGGCATAACTACTGTAATACATGATAAGTATTATCACTAACGAAGTCATAAAATTTAATTCCTAATACACTCGCCATTCCTTTTATACAAAGTGTAAAATGAAAATTTAGGGAACTTTAGAGGCAGTAAATGTATGCAACAGTTTCAGTAACTCTACATGGAGACACATATTGCAATATATATACATACATATATATATATATATATATATATATATATATATATATATATATATATATATATATATATATTTCAGGTAATCTCCTATAGCAAAACTACCGTGGGTTCTTAACGTAGGATTACTTATCGTTTGCTCACTATTTTTTTCACCGATTTTGGTACTTTTCTGTTACTGGCTTTGGCGCTCTGACAAAATTATAACTCGCGACGCAGGACAATTTTTTTTTCTCTCCGAAGGATCGTTATTGAGGAACGTAATCCTACGTTAAAATAACATGTATATATATTTATGTAGGTTTATTAATTTATATAGGGTGTTAAACATAATTATGACATGTTTAACACCCTACTGTTACTTATGAAGCTATACAACTATTTACAGTATAGTCGTAAAATAATTGCATCATCCTGACTTCACACAACCTTTACCTTGAAGGCTGCTGTGTACTAACCCTATTGAATTTTCTCTCCTCAATGTTAACCTATGTGGAAAATGTGTCTACTATTTACAGCTACATAAATGCTGATAATCCAATAAAAATGGTATTTTCAGATAGCGTGAAATTTTCTACACCTTACAACAGGATTAATTTTTGTAAAATTCGTCCACCAGAGGAATTCATGAGCGTTCAAATCACATTATACGAGATTTTACCCCCAAATAATTTAAATTTTAAAATATTATGTACATAAAAAAACAATGGAAAAAGCCTCAATGTGTCAAATTTCTTTCTCTATTAAGGAGTACAATTTAAAAAAAATATTTCAATCCAAGTCAGCAATCCTTGGACTCATTTTCTTCATAGGTTAACATTGAGGTGAGCGAATCCAAAAGGGAGCACAGCAGCCTTAAGGGGAAAATAATTAACTTATCTCCAATAATTTCTGAAGCACGAATAAAAAAAGAGAGTGAAAGAAGTTAAATGATATAGACATATAGTCATATTTAAGCCATATTTATTAGAAAAGATCACTGCTTTAATGGGGCATAGTTTTAAATAGAATTAATGTGAAACATTTGTGAATGTATGATAAAACATAGTAAAATGGTTGGTTCACCTATTGGGTGTTCCATTACTAATATATCGTATTTTTCGGACCATAAGACGCACCTTTTTACGTAACAAATTGACTTAAAATTGGGGTGCGTTTTGTGGTCCGAAGGTAGCATTAAAATAATATAAATATTTTACTATATATATTATATATAGTATATATATATTATTAATTATTTATTATATTTATTATATATATTTTTTATATTTATTAAGTAAGAAATTGAAAATATCTTTATATACCTAACAAAATACAAAATATTTTTTTCTAAAAATCCTGCCATAAATTTGACCTTGGACACCTTTTCTCCGTAGGTTAACATTGAGGTGAGCGAATGCAGTATGGTTAGTACACAGCAGTCTTAACTCATATTTGATGTCCTGTTTTACTCATTTTACTCATTTTGCGAGTTTATTTATTTTTTAATGCATGTTACAAGCCATGATTAAGCTTTTACTCGACCCGGGAAACAAATGCCACAGTTCATAAATAATCAATTTTTCATTTTTGAGATGTATTTCCCCACCATCCAAACTGACAGGTACCAGTCATTTCTTGCGGATCACGGGCGCTCATGCAAAATAGTGAATTTAAATGTTTTTTGTTGCAGTAAATATATGCCGATCACCTTCCCCTTATCTATATTAAAAGGCAAAAAATATGATGAGCTACTACGGATCGAACTTTCTCGGTTGACAGCTGCCTTATTTGGAAGTGGCTTCATCAAAATACGGCACGTCTTCGACTGAGAGTCCCGTAAAGGTGCCACGAAAAATTACCGATACTACCTGTCAAAAATCTTCAAGCAACCTGTACTGTGAAGATTGGGGAAAAAAATTCTGAACCTCGAATTAAAGAAACGCTATTTTGAAATTGTTAGAACTGTAAACTTAGACGACTTGTAAAAGAATTTTGAAACAGACTGGCTTTTCATTTGTGAAAAAAATTAAATTATATGAGATTTGATACGCGACAAACATTTAAATTGAACGATTTTCAATGTTCTTAGCACTTTTATATAATAATGTAAATGAAATAAAGAATTTATTTGAGTTTATTTGGAAATAGAAATAATTTCTTAAATTTTATTAAGCTGGTGCATCAGTTGATATCGCAAATTTTCAATAAGAATGTTGAGCTAGGTGGAATTTTCCTCTTGATAATATTCTAATCACAGGTTAGCAAATGCATATTAGTGAACTCTGTTTTTTTGCGTTTAAAAAAAGAAAATCTTTCAATGTGTTTTTTAAAGATTTTTAAAAAATTTTTTTACATATTTAAAAAAAAAATTATCTTAATTTTGGGGGGACAGACATGAGTAATATAATGTCCTGTAAAAAATTAACTATGGGGGAAAAATTCGAAATTTAAAAACTTCTTACTCTTTATTTAAAGTTTACTATGGAGAAAAACATAATTCAAACATATGAATTTTCTAACCTGTGAAATTAGAAAAATACCTCGAGAAAAATTCTCCTTAGCATAAAATTGGGATTTAAGATTCGTTGTATCAACCAATACGCCTAAAGTGGATTTATTGTATTTACATACAGGGTGCGGCAGAATGAACTTCCACATTTCAAAGGCTAATAAAAAACAAACGAAACAATTTACAGTAAAAAACTTTTATATAATCGAATAGTACTTATAATTAAGTATTTTTGCACTAGGTTTTGAAAATGACATCATTCAAGTGGCTCCCGTTATTTGCGATGCACTGTCTATGTCGTCCTCCAAAGTTTTCCATCATTCTGTTGGTCATCTCTGGAGGTATAGTGTCAACTTCCTCACAAATAGCGGACTGGTTTTCACATTTTCAGGTATTCTAATGTTCGGAGGACGACCACTTGGTTTCCTTGGTGATGTAGACCCTCTTGCTTTACGTTCGAAAACCATTGCAGGATTGTTTTTCTGTCAGGAACGGCATAAGTTGCATAGAGACAGAAGCGCATTCTAAATGCCCTCTGTATCACGGTTACAAAATCGTTATTCTTAAGGCGACAATGGACCATGAAAAACTTTTTTTATATTTATTAACCAATTGCTATGCAATTTTGTATACTTATACAGTGATGTTTGGAGGAAATTCTAAATTTAAAAAAAGATTTTTAGAGATGGAAATTTTAAATAAAATAAAAAAATCAGAATGTAATTAATTAAGATATTAATTAAAATCAGTTTGTTAATTACTCTATTTAAAAATGCTCCATGCGCATTAATTTTTGTCTCCGATATCTAATTTTCTCTCTTAAGCTAGCTTTATACAGTTATATGAAAAAAGTTAGTAGCAATATTTGATTTACAGTCATATTTATAAAAACTAGAAAAGAAATCGATAAAAATAGGTCATTTTATGCAAAATTTTATCAAAAAAAATTTTTTTATTGTAAAAATTTTTAAGTTGTTTTAAAATCGTATAATAAATTGATTACTAAGTTTATTTTAACATGCATAAATAATCATTTTATGAAGTTTTATGAAAATTCAAGAAAAATTATGACGCAGGCATCATTTTAAACTTACCGAAACGACGTGAAAACTTGTTTTGAGAAAATGGCATTTAAAGTTTTAATTTGACTAACATTTCCATTGTTTGCGTTTGACAAAATCCTTATAACTCGGTTAATAATGATCGGATCAACATACTTGTTTTTAAAATTTACAGCTGATGAGTTGCAGAATCATTTTCTGAAAGAAAAAAAATCGTTTTGGAGACATATTTTTGTCAATCTGAAGGTCCATTGTCGCCTTAAATAACGCTTCGATAACGAAACCGCGATGTTCACAGGACCAACTCATGGTGTCTACTGACAACTAGAAAATACTGCCTAATTGTTGCCAACTCCCACGCCGCCCTACCCGAAATTACTTCCTTTCCAGTGACCTTCAGAAATGGGGGAGTTCAATCTGCAGCACCTGTGCTTTTAACTTATATGTAAGATGGTGGATTATGTATGTTTGAAACCGTATAGTTGGTTTCTGATAGCAAGTACTGCAATAAGGGGAAACCGTAAGGATCTTCCCGGGAATCTTCTGAATTGACATCTATATGAACTTATTATAAAGTTCTTATAGATGTTAATTCAGAGGATCGTTTTTAATTCACTTATAACATGGCAGTTTTTGTTTTTCATTAGGGTGATATTACGAAGAAATATAATTATCAGCTTGACTTATACATCTATGATACACAATGTACTGTAAAAAAAGAACTCGGTCTTTACATTTATTTTTTTAAATGCAAATGACAATTTTATTCCTTTAAAAGTAGTAAAAAGTATCACTTACAGGAATATACAAGTTAGTAATTAATACAAGATGAATGGTACAAAACCCATCGATAAATTAAAAAAAGACGGAAAAAATACACGACGAAAAGATGTTCAAGACCATGTTTTGAAAGGTACTGGTAATCAAACAAATTATAAAAAATTCTAAGAACTAAATTTTAATATAAATGAAAGCAAATGTCTGATCACTATGACATTTATTTCTACTCTTATAAGCATCATGTATTTACATTCAATTTTAACTTCATTGTTTTTCTAAATATACTCAAACTCAATAAGTGATAAATTCTCAAAATGTATTGTAATCTATATATATAAAACAGTTCCGTAACTGACTGACTCACTGACTGACTGACATACAACGCACAGACCAAACCGCTGGACCTAAAGGGCTGAAATTTTGCATGGCGATTCTTCTCATAGTGTAGGAGTGCACTAAGAAAGATTTTTGAAAAATTCTTCTTATATTTTTTCAAATTAAATTTTTAAGCTGTTTTAGTAACTTTTTTTAAGTTTGCATTTAAAATAATAATTATATCACGATTAAGATCATAAAAATTCCTTTAAAATGAGATCTTTTTCGAATCTTTACCTCCATTTTCTGATTTTTTGTGAATTTTTAAAGATTAATTTTTAGAATTTAATTTATTAAATGCTGATGACATGATTTCTCTTTTTGGTACTTTAAATAAATTTATCGTCACGTGCATAACAACTAAATAGACAAAAAAAAATTTTTTCTTGCTAATGCGGCAGACGATTGGACATTATCCAAAAAAAAATATTAAAATACAATAAAAGATATTATGGTTCTCAAACTGTACTATATTAACTGTACTGTATTCTTTAGTATGTCCTATTACATTTAATTTGAATATTTTCTTCTACATTATTTTGTCTATCAAAATATCCCTTACGATTTTTTTATAAATATATTTTTTTTACATCAATTGTATACATTGATCGTCGTATTTATTATAAATATTTATATATATATATATATATATATATATATATATATATATTTTGTGTGCATTAATTGCATACATTGACCGTAGTATTTAATTTGAATGTACTATGTAGCGAAGTGCGGATTTTCAGCTAGTATAAAAATAAAGCGTTAATTTTTTAAAAATTTATTTATTTATTTATTTTGTGAGTGTATGATGCAATCATTTTGCCTGGATAACTTTCTAAGGAACGTAAGTGTCCGATCAATTCCGTCAGACGCACCATACATGCTTCTCAGCAGGTATGCTTCGATTTTTCTTGAAAACGAATATCAAAATAAATTTTAGTGTTAAATTAACTCTTTATTTTATAATAACAAGATTTTAAACTAGAGTCCCCTGAACCTCTAGGAAACAGCTAGGCAACCTACTAACGGAACTATGCCGACTAATTGTCACTTTTAATTATTTCTTCACCCCTTTCTTTCCGAGGTCAATTACACAAGATGTTGGCCGTCGCGAGTACGCATTCAAAGATGCTGATTATTTCCTCTTCGAATATTTCTCATATGCTTTTGTTCATTTTCTTCAACATTTTCCTTTTTCCAAAGCTCGGGCATCGCTATAGCCAGCATCTGCCACAGGTGGCTGATCTGGGGTGGAAGGGTGTTAGGAAGTAGTGAAATTAGCATAAAAAATATTTAACTTTTAAAATTTTCCAAAGAATCGAATGTATATTAACATTTCTGTTTTGACATTAGCAAAGTTTTTTTTGTTATATGTATTTTTGGTGTATTTATACTGCAAAGCTTTGTACTGATACGGATACAGCGGTCGCATGAATTTATACACCAAATGGTGTCCAAAGCCTCAACTAACAGACCGATTTTCTAACACTTGAATGGCTGCTAAAGACAATTATGTTTCTTAAAATAGTGAAAATGTTACAGATTATGTTATATATTTGACGATACCTACCGTACTATCGAGACCAAGAGTGATGAGCATGAGAAAGAAAAGTATGCTCCAAAAGACAGAACCCGTCATTGTAGCTACTGCCTCTGGATACACCACGAACACCAAGCCCTGACCTAAGAGGAAAAAGAATACTCTGAATAATTCGAATATTAAAGGCTTAAGGTTGTATAGTCAACCTCCCACCAGAAGAGACCTTGCACTGGTTTTAGGGTTGCTACCTCGGGGAGATCGATTCTCGAAATTAAGGGTCGGGGATAATCAACATTCTTCGCCGTTACATATTTTCTCCCATTGATATTCGCTTCTGTAACGTTCCACCCCCTCATCAAAAATGAATTCTCCCCGAGTGACCTGTTTCTCGGGGATCTTCTCTTCGGAGGAAGACAACAACAGTTGGCATCGCACATCTTCAATCCCCAAGTTAAGTTACAGGCGACAATTTTCTTTCAATACTTTACTACTCACAGATTAGCAAATGCATATCTATGACTTCTGTTTTATTTTTGCATGTTAAGATAGATATTTGGGAAAGAAGCGTAGAGTTTTTAAAATACCATATTTTGTAGCAGTCATTTTTTACCAGGCACAAAATCACCGATGTTTCTCTTTACAAGATTTAAAATTTTTTTAAAACAAAAATAAGATTTTTTTTTTTTTGAAAACCATGCGTATTGCTTTGGAATATCTATTTTTAAAATCTGAAAACGGAATTAAAAAAATACGCATTTGTTAATCTGTGAATAGAAAAACATCAAGGAAAAATCCCCTTTAGCTTAACATTGGACTGGAGATATCCGCTGTAACAGCTGATGTGCCACCTCAAAGAAACACATGCGAAAATGCATATGTTTCATTGAGGCGGCATTCAGTTTCTCAATGTCCACGCAGACTCTAATTACAGAAATTTGAAATTATGTGATAAGTTAACATGTAGACCTTGTCTTGAGCCTCAACATCTCGAATCTTTCAGGTATTCGAAACACTTTCTACATTCAACTTAACTGTTGTTTGAAGTTGTGGATGGGATAAAAACAAACATTTTTGAACAAGTTTTCTCAGTTAAGACTGGTGTGTACTAACCCTATTGGATTCGCTCACACCAGTGTTGCCTATGGAGAAAGTTTGTCTACTATTTACAGATACAAAAATGCTGATAACCCATAAAAATGGTATTTTCGGATAGCCTGAACTTTTCTGCACTTTGCAACAGGATTCATTTTTATAGATTTCGTCCACCAAAGAAATTCATGAGCGTTTAAAACAGATTTTTTTCCCGAATAATTTAAATTTCAAAATATTATTTGCATTTTTTTTCTAAAAACGAAAAATGACCTAAGGTGTAATGATCTAAGGTTGTTTTCTCTATTAAGGAAAACATTTAAAAAAAAATCTTTCAATCCAAGTCGGCAATCCTTGAACACATTTTCTCCACAGATGAACATTGAGGTGAGCGATTCCAATAGGGTTAGTACACAGATGCCTTAAGGCTGCTATGTACTAACCTCATTGGATTCGCTCACCTCAATGTTAACCTATGGAGAAAATTTGTCCACGGATTGCCGACTTGGATTCAAAGATTTTTTTTTTTTAATTGTATTCCGTCATACAGAAAGAAATTTTACATTTGTATACATTTTTCGTTTTTTTTTAAAATACAATTAATATTTTAAAATTTAAATTATTCGGAAAAAAAATCTGGTATAGTGTGTTTTAAACGCTCATAAATTCCTTCGGTGAACGAAATTTATAAAATGAAACCTGTAGCGCTTTGCAGAAAAGTTCAGGCTATCTGACAATACCAATTTTATTTGATTATCAGCATTTATGTATCTGTAAATAGTTGACAAAAATATATTTTAAATAAAAAATTTGGGGGCAGCGCTTAACCCCCCCCCCTATAGAGAGAGAGCCATTACAATCCCACAAAATGTCAATCCTAGGGGGGGGGGGGGTGAAATTCTTGAACTGTCAACTGGACTTCTCCCACCACAAGAGTCTGCCAGAAGAGGAAAAGGGAAATACGATTTTTTTTTCTTAGTACATAGCAGCCTTAAGAAGCTAAGAACTTAAAGACCAGGTCTCTTTTGGTGGAACACGCATATCGCGAATCATCTGCTAGAAAACGCTTTTGAGATGTTTTCCTTCATAAGAGAAAGGATTAATAAACTTAAGAAAAATGCTTACATCAAAACATGACCTGACGTTAAAGCCTTCATCCGTGAAGTATTTATTTTTCTGCCTCTTGTAAGAAATGTCTGATGGCAAATATTAAAATACTTTTAAATACATTTCTTTGAGTTAATATATTTTGCATGCCTTTTATAGAGTTATTTTCAACCAAATCGTTTGTAATTTGATAAAAACTTTTCCTCCTGAATGTTACATGGAAATTGTACAACAAACATTTACTACAGCTATATATTCATAGCTAAAAAGTTTACGAATTTTATTAATTTTCTGTCTTTCCTGTCTCTTCTAGTACTTTATGCTAGGGATAATTGAAATATAGTTAAGATAAGTGTTGGAACTAACATCAGTTACCTCCGTGGTGCTGGGGTTTTATTTGTAATGGGATTTTTTTTTGCTTAGTGACAAGAAAAATGTTTTGTAATGTATATATGCAACTCGAGAACTACGCACTTAAAAATTGTGTTAAAAAGCTGTGAATGTTGCGTAGTAAAAAACGTTTTAATGTACTCGTAAGCTGGAATTTATGTGAACTGATCCGATTTACATTAATAAGAGATGGGAAGTATCTGAATCACACACGGGAAAATACCTGAGAAATTTTTCTCTCACGTAATTGTAATACTAATATTTATATTTACTTCGCTCTAATAGTTTATTATTGCCTGTACAATGGTTTAAATATATGGTTAAAAGATATATAATAAACGAACTTTGCCCAAAAATTCTAAAAAAATCTTGATAA